>PVKE010016831.1:0-31507 GCA_004027555.1 Craseonycteris thonglongyai | reverse complement strand
GTTTTTTTTAAAAATACTGTGAAAACACGAGGTAACTTTTTTTTTTGGATACTGGAGGATAGTATTATAGTATCTGGTTGTGGATGTCCTGTTTTTCTTAATCCCCTGTAACTACAAATACACAGTATTCTGCCATTTTCAGGGATCTTTTTCATCTGTAGTTTTATTTTATCCCCAAAACAACGTTACAAGGAGGAGAGGATGAAACCCCTTATTGTCTTAGTCTGTTCAAGCAACTAGAACAATATCCCACAGACTGGGTGCCTTATACACAGCAGACATTTATTGTTCCAAGTTCTGGAAGCTGGAAGTTCAAGATCAGAAGCCAGTATGGTTGGGTTCTGGCGAAGGCCCTGTTCCGGGTTGCAGACTGCCGACTTCCTGTTATGTACTCACAGGGAAGGGGCAAGGAAGCTCTCTGGACCCTCTTTTGTAAGAGTGCTCATCCGATTCATGAGGGCTTCCCCCACCCACTCATGATTTAAGCACCTCCCAAAGACCCCTCCTTCACACTGAGCATTAGCTTTCAACCTATGAATTTTGAGGGGACAACAACATTCAGTCTATACCACCCATTTTATAGACAAATGAAACAAATGACAAATTTGGATGCCTCGTTTGTGTTAGGCTCTTTGGCTAAATGTTTTTCATAGATGAGCTCATTTAAAGCGCCTATCAACTCTATAGATGAGGGCATGCTATTCTCATGTTAGAAACGAAGAACTGGAGGCTACGAGAGTGAAGTAACTTGCCCAAGGCCACATGACTAACAGTGAAGTGTGGTGTTTAAACCCATGTCTACTGAACCCCCAAATCCATTCTCCTTCCATTAGGGCACCCTTAAAGAGAACCTGAGACCAAGGACCACAAAGATTTGTCCAAGTTCACACAGGAAGTTCAGGATTAGGACCCAATTCTAGTCCAAAGGCCTCTCTTCTATAGCCTTTTGCCTGGCCACAGGAAGGCATTCTCAAGAGTAGGTAATGACCTGTGAGACATCCCTGACAGTAGCAATGACAACAGTGGTGTAAGAGCAACAGGGAAGAGGGACAAGGTGGGGGCTTGAAGCCCCCCAGCCCTCGTTCTCCATGTTGCATTGCAGAAGAGATGCTGCAGTTATGAGAAAAATGCCACCCAAACCTCATTTTTTGTCACATAGGTATGGGACTGGGACTACTATTCAAGGAGTTTGGATCTCCTCCGCTTTTGTTTTCATGATCAAAAGGAAAATAGAGTGATCTATCTCCCCCTCTAGTAATACCTACTGTTTCCACTGGTGAGACGAATAGGATTCAGTAACATGTACTGACCTTCTCCTATGGGTGAATCCCTGTGCTTGTGTCATGGGAACAGCTGTGGAGGTGACTGGGACCCGTCTTTTCAGAGCCTGCAGTCTAAACCAGGGTTTCCCAACCCCTGGGCCCTGTTAGGAACAGGTCCAATAATAGCAGGCGGTGAGCGTCAGGCAGGCGAGAGAAGAAGTTTCATCTGTAGTGACAGCCGCTCCTCATCACTCTCACTACCACCCTAGCTCCGCCTCCTGTCAGATCAGCAGCAGCTTTCGATTCTCATAAAAGCTCAAACTCTCTTGTCATGTGCTGCTTATGAGAACCGTATGCCTGTTGATCTGAGGTGGAGCTGAGGCGGTGACTATAATTATGTCACTATATATTCCAATGTAATAATAACAAAAATAAAGTGCACAATAAATGTAATGCACCTGAATCATCCCAGAACCATCACCCCTCCCACTCCCGTTTTGTGGGAAAATTGTCCTCTACAAAACCAGTCCCTGGTGCCAAAAAGGTTGGGGACCACTGGACAAATGGGGGGGGGGCGAGTGTGAGAACCCCTACAGAAGAGGCACAAACTGTCAAGAAAGCAAGAGCAAGTCACTCAAGGGAAATTAAGAAGAAGCCCTGGGCTTTAGCGCACAGTGTTCACCATAATCACCCAGAACAAATTACTGGTGGCATCTGGCTTGCCGTTACCATGTATTTAGTTCATCAGAGACATTTACTGTGTAGTCCCTAAAACATCACACAAGTAAGGCAAATTTTTATTGCCCCTTTCCCAAACCCACAGCCATTTTAAAGCTTTCCTTAAACGAGGTTAGAACAAAAAAATCCTTATCTGTGGTTTCACCTTCCGCAATTTCAATAACCCATCATCAGCTGGGGTCCAAAGATATTAAATGGAAAATTCCAGAAATGAACAATTCCTAAGTTTGAAATCATGTGCCGTTCTCAGGAGCGTGATGAAATCTCACGCGTCTGGCTCCATTCTGCCCAGGCTGTGAATCATCCCTTTGTCCAGCGTCTCCACACTGTAGACGCCACCCGCCTGTTAGTCACTTAGCCTGTCACTCACTTAGTATCGCCATACTTGTGTTCAGGCCGCCCTTACTCCACTTCATAATGACCCCAAAGGGCAAGTGTAGTAATGCCGGCAATTCAGATAGGCCAAAGAGGAGCCGTAAGTGCTTCCTTTAAGTGAAAAGGGGAATGTTCTTAACTTAATAAAAAAGGAAAAACAAATCATATGCTGAGATGGCTAAGATCTACGGTAAGAATGACTCTTCTATTCGTGAGATTGTGAAGGAGTAAGAACTTCATGCTAGCTTGCTGAGAGAGAACATTCACATAACTCTTATGAGTGTGGAGTTATAGTTGTTTTATTATTACTGTTATTTATCATAGGCCTATATGTATAAATAAGCAGTATATATAGCGTTGGGTGTGATCTGTGGTTTTAGGCATCTACTGGGGGTCTCAGAACACATTTCCCTCAGGTATGGGGAGATTGCTGAGTGCTTCTATCTCCTGGTTTTGCCCTGAGAGCTCCTTAGCCCACCCAAAACAGGAGAGTGAAGTGACAGAGAGGAGTGCTCTGGTCCTCCCTGGGTTGCTAAGTTCCATCCTTTCTCTTGGGCACTGGGATCGGCTATGTTCCCAACTGTCCCTCTCCCTCCCTCTAATGAGGGGTGGGAGAGTCTCAGCTTGGGCCCTGCGCAGGGTGATTGCTGGTGGGAATGATGTGGGAAATTATTGAAATTCTTTTCGTGCTCATTCACGCTCTGAGGGTTGGGCAGAAAGAGAATAATCCAAAAGGGGCATCGGATGGATGAGCAGAGTCTGACAGCCTGTTTTTCCAAATCTGTTTGTATAAAGTATTTTATTATTCGTGTATTCGTTTCTTCAGCAATTGACGGAGGATCTATGGGTCAGGCCTTACTTCTGTGATCAATAAAAAACTTTGAGACTAATGGGGGAAATCGGGAAATGGGTCGACAGGCTTCTCAAAGTCAAAAAGGCATTTTATCAGCTCCAAAGCAGTGACAGCCTCTTGGGTTACAAATTCCAGGGGGCTCATTCACATTGGCCACGCTATGTGTGCCAGTGCCCAATAATTTTCCCTCTTGCACATTCAGGCTTCCAGATCGTTAGGCTGGGAGAAGCACGTATGTCCCTGAGGAAAGTCAGCGTTACTACTCCACTGTTCTCCCAGCCCCGCCATGGACTCAGGGAATCTCTGGAAGGGACTTGGGAAGTCATTCCGTCCAGCTGCCAGTACATTCTCTCAATAAGCAGACCGGTGGGAATAGAAAGGAGAAGCGCAGTTGGTGCTCAGTTAGCTGGGTGTAGGTTGTCCACAGACATGGAGGGGGACCATGTGTGCATTCAGAGACAGAGAGCGGGCCTTGTCATAGCTGTCCCTTCTCCAAGCTCAACAATTGTGTCCGTGCTCCTTAGAGGACTGCTTGCAGACTCCGTAGTGGCATCAAGGAAAGCCATGTTTGTCAAAGGTGGATGGAGTCTGCCTTCACGTTCATTCCAGGAACTTTTGGCGGCTCCCGGTTCCGAAGGGATCGACTGTGTTGGAAACAGGAAGACAGAGGAATTACTCTCCCTGAGATCAGTCTTCTGCTGTCAGCCGGCGCCGAGAGACTCTGCTAACTGCTATCGCCTTAATGACCAGCCACCACAGCACAATCACGGAAATGAATTAAATTATTAATTTCAATAGCACCCTGCAGTGCATTTATAAATTCCACCATCTGGGGGACATAAATATGGAGGTTCGCATGCTAAACTTGGAGGTATGGTGCATGGTGCCAAGGGCTGTATCTTTGAAGGCAGTAAAGATTTTTCAAGATGCTATATGTGGAGCGGCAAGCTGTGCATGTGGGGATGGCTGTGTCCCTGGGTCCCTATTAGCTTTACCATTTATTTAAGTCCCTCTTCCCTCTTATGTTTTAACCAGTTCTTACCAAGAGGCCCAGTGTGTCTGAATCTTACTTTAGGTTGGGGACAGGCTGCAACATAACATCAAACCCTGACTTGAGCTCTTTAGTTATTCCCCCCTTTTCTCTTGAATGTCTTTTCCTCCTCCCCCAAAGTCTCTTCTGCTTTTCACTAGCCTCGAATATGTAAATCTCTGTGTTGTTCAGTTCTCCGTGCTGCAACCGCTAGTCTTGGGTTTTGAATGCCTTCAAAATGTGTCTGAAACTTTCAGATCATTATTGTTCCCGAACCAGAGAGGGTAAAGGTCCTGGGGTGCTGGGTTACTGACTTTAATAAAAGATTTTTAACTCTTTTTCCTGATGTGGAGACATTTGACCAGTTGTTGGGGTTCAGCAGCCTTCCCTGTCTGCCGTCAGTGACTCCCCATGGGCTGGTGAGAGAGGCACTTCTAAAGAGCATATGTAAATGGCTTCCATGGAGCCCTGCAGTGGCGTCACAGGCCACCTTCTTCCTAGGATGGATCTCCAAGGTAGAGCCCAAGCCTGAGTGCCTGCACCACGGCATCCTAAAAGCCAGAAAACTCAGCCCTGTAAATGCACGTGGTCCTCCTGCAAGCTAGTGTGACTTCTAATTCAGACCGAGCGCATACTCTAAATGTCCCCCGTACTGCCACCTCCAGCTGCTGATCTTCACTGGCCGTTCCAACGTAGCTTGGGAAGGTGAGGGTAAGGGAAGATGTTTTGCGATGGCCTGTGGTTAGCAACTGTCTTTTAGGTTGATTCTCTTCAATTCCCTATACAGTAAAATGCCAGGGTCGCTTGAGATTTGGTAATCTGCAGCTTTGGGAATAGGTGATTTGTTCCCGATTCGAATTTTGGGTTTTCACTGTTTCAGATGCCATTCCGTCACTTAGCCATATGAGCTTATTAGCAGCCCTTCATAACAAGCGAATAAACAGAGGCTGCAATCACAGTGGATTTAAAGATTTATATTTATTGTTTTTGACAGAGACAGAGAAACAGAAAGAAGGGGGAGGGCCCAGAGCTGTCTCCATAGTTGTACATGATTAATTCTCTACATAGTTTCATTCCACAGGTGGGTGTGGGGCTATGCAGGGCAGGAACCAGCCGGGGGCCTACCACATAGGAGGCACGCCCCCTCGAGCCAGAGACCTCCCACATAGAAAGCATGCCCGGGGTGGGACCTGAACTTGGAGCCTTGCAATAGGAGGTTCACCCCAGTGAGAACTGAACTGGGAGCACGCCTCAGTTCATCATATGGGTCCACACGGGCTAGAGCCGAGATTTGATCTTGGGACCCCGGGGCTGCAAGACGAGCGCTAAACCCACTAAGCCGTCCCGGCTTCCCCTCACAGTGGATTTAAATGAAACTTCAGCTCTTCGTGGGAGAGTCCTTTTCAACAGCTTCCCTTTCTGTCCATTGACCATAAGCATAAACAGTCATCAAATTTGAGGAGCTGGCCCTCTAGGGACTCCCATGATCTGAGTTTATTAATGACAATGAGAACCCAAAATGTGTGAGTTAGGCAGTTCAGCCATGGTATCCCCAATCCCTGTGAGACTTAGTAGCCTGGAATCATTACAGACCTAATGGTGATGAAAAGGAGAAAATGTACTGCAGTTGGAGTTAGTAGGCTGAGAAAACAAATGTTTCTAGTCTCAGGAGAATCTGTCTGCTGTTTTAAAGGAGAAGAGGAGAGGCAAAGGGGCCTTGCCCTGATCTGTATGAGTTCAGGAGCTGGGAGAGGCTATGTAAAGTCACCATAAAATACACAAGGGGATAAAAACACAACATTCAGCAGCATCTCGCTCCCTGCTCAGCCCACCGCCCCAAAGTGAGAAGATACCATCAGCATTGTTTCTCGAACGATCGCTGCGTGGCCTTCAGAGCCAGTCTTGCTGAAGCTGGAGGGAACAGTGTAACTGCTCGGCATTTGTTTCTGGCTCAAACAGCCAAGGACACTTCTCCCACACAGAGAATTGGGAAAGTCCCTGTTCTGAGGTGAACCCATCTCAAGCAGCAGTTCTTGGTAATGGCCCCAAAGGCTTCTTTCCTCTTTGAGGCAATGGGAGCTCACCCTACACCCCCAGCAGCTCTGTGTGAAGGCGACGAAGCCCTCGGAGGCTTAGGTCAAGTGGCCTTAGGTCCAGGTACAAAGCCCAGCAATCAAGGCTTCCTGCCAGAGACAATGCCTGTCCCCTCCAGTCGCCTTGAATCATGCTACCTGGATAGACACTGTCTGGTGCCACCCAGCAGAGAACAAAGGAAATGAAGAAAACCAGCATTTTTTTCTGAGCTGAAAGCCTATGGAGCCCTCAGGGAGCGGGGTGAGGGTGGGGTGGGGGTAAGAGAAAGACCTCTGAGAAGATTCCAAGGTCTGTTGGTTATACCTTCAAAGACCAAGAGAAGATGTTTTCTTACTTTGTGGGTAATATCTCAACAGCCCTTCCCCTCGGGCTAGCTGCTCATGCAGTGTGCCCTAGCAGCCGTATATGTCCCATGAGTCATGTCTCAGCTCTTGAATCCTTGTTACCTTGTTGACCCGGATGCTCATTATTATAATTTGACCCACTTTGCTCTTGACGGTCACATGCAATCACCTGACTTCTCTTCTCCAGCCATCCCATCACCCCCACTGCTGTCTGAGTGCCCAGTCTTGTAACCACAATTCCTATTATCTCTAGTCAACAGAGGACAGCCACTACTGGGTTTCTCAGACACTGGTGTCCCCCTCATGAATGTATTACTAATCAGTTTGGATAAATGGCGTGTATTCTCTGGGTTCTTCCACTGACTAAGTGGTTCACACTTACCTAGCTTGGGGAGCTGGGTTCTGCAGGAAGCAGACTATGTCGCTGCAAAGTCTAGCAATTAAATGTTTTAGACTCTTCTGCTCACATTTCATTGGCCCAAGCTACTCACATAGACACACTTCACAGGGCAGGGTTATGTAATCTTTCTTATGCCTGGAATTAGAGGATGGGATGTTGGGACATTAGCAATGCCTATCAAATTGAGTCAGAATTATCAACCAGGCTTTGCTATGCCTGTGAATTGTATGCTTGTGCTTGGTGAAAGGTGAGGGGACATCCCATTGTTGTCTCTTGCTGGGAATAGTAGAATAGAGGGGAAGAAAGGGTTGGCAGCTAAACCTAGAGGGTCCAAAAATCTGTGGAGCAAAATATATTCTGAAACATAGCCACAATTTGGAATCTGTGATTCCTTTGGATGAGCCAACTTTAGCTTCTGGACATGTGTCTTCTCATTCATTCATTAGTGCCACCCTCAGCATATGAGGACAATGTAAAGCTAAACCACTGTCATCAGAATTGACTATCCCCCCCCCACCTCCCCCACCAAAAAAAAAGAAACTCAAACGAGAAGATGTTTCTACAATGAATTGTCCATTCTCTATCTCTCTTTATCCTCATTCTATGAATCACACCGTGGGTGAGCTAGTTGGCCCTGCCCAGGGTTGGGGCCCATGGCTATAGATAAGCCCTATAACTGGCCTGGGAATTAGGCCATCTTCTCTGGTTTTATTAGCATCAGGCCTTGACTGACTGATTCAGTCATTGCATACCAGAAGTTTCTTGAAATAACTTCCCTTTTACTAAAAAAGAATACAATGAATTAGATACAATTCAACTTATATCATATCTTTTAAAATTTTTCTAAACAATTATATACACATGTATACTCATGCACACAGAAACACAAATCATCCAAATTCGCTCTCTTTCAGGAAAAGGAAGGTGTACTTAACAGTTTAAGAACCACTTTGAAGAACTTCTATACTGCCGTAGGGTAACAAGCATCATTTCAATTTTAAAACCCAGTGTGGACATGTCTCTGCCATAGATCCCTCAGTGGACACTCAGAAGAAGGGTTCTGCTCATAGGCAGAGCTTCAAGCATCAAGACTTATACAGCATGGAAGAGTTTCAAAGAGGGGGCTTGGGATAGGGATCACAACTGGAGAAGTTCACGTTGGCTCTGACCTGAGGGTCTGTGGGAAGGCACACCCCAGCACATCCACTCGGGAAGATGTTCTCGAAGCCTTCATCACCTTCCAGAGCAGAAACCACGCTGACGGCATTTCTTGTTAGACTGAGCAGAGAGGGAAGAAGCTTGGAAATTGCTTGTGCATGTTCATACGGTGCTGTGGTTATTTGACTAGAGAAGCATTCTCTTCTTAACAACCAGCAGTCAGAGGCTTTTCTTGGCTCCAGGTGAAGAGGTGACTTCCCTCTTTGATTCAGTGTTGATAATTGGGCTGTCTGTTAGTGGAGGTGCTGAGAAAACAATGCCTAATGAGGTCAGGGGTTCAATGCCCACGTGGGTCATTTAACTTCCCTTTGTTCTTTGGCCAAAAGTCTATATCCTCTAACTGTGTCCAGCTACTGTGATGACAAAAGAGATTGGGAGAGAGTGAGGGAATGTGGATGACTCTCTAATCCTCTTCTTCCTGCTGTGGAAAACAACTCCAAGTTCATGTCCTCTAGCAGCGAAGTCATCTTCAGGGTTGAAGGACTGCCTATTAAGAAACAGTAACAAAAATGAAAGGTACAGTTCACTGTGAAGTTAAGGAGGCTGAATTTACAGACTTTCGATGCTCATAGGTACAGTAGCAACTTAGTCAAGTATGCTAAAGAGAACTTAGTGGCAGCAAAGAGAATTATTATCCATGGCCTATTTTCAGTTTATTAGCCAGTTTCAACCTTCTCTAGACATTTGTATAAGGAGTAAAGTGGGTTGGTTGGAGATTTATGTCTTTTTCTTTTCTCAGCCACTATCTCTTGGAGATTCTAATGAGTGAGGAAATGCCCACAGGTAGCCAGAAAGAGGAAGCCTAAGTATTCGCACAAGTAAGGCTCAGCCCTGGAGTGACTTCTCTCTGACTCTTTAATAACAATTCAAGATTTCCCATGCATGCACTATTTTCTCAGAATTATTGTATCTTCTGTAATGCTATGTAGCAGCATAAATCACAGTAGACACTAACAAAGTCTGATGGAAAAGCGGTGGGCTTCTAAGTTAATCTTATGCTCCTTCGCTGGGTAGGGGGAAAGGAGTGGAGGGTGCATATATCCTTGCACATGCATCCATCCTTGCACGTGCATCCATCCTTGCACGTGCATCCTTGGGGAAGCTACTTAACTACTGACAAGCCTCAGTTTCCTTGCTTGTAAAAATGAGGATATTACTGTCTATCTCAGAGGGCTGTTGGAAGAATTACATGCTAGACTGAAGAAGGCTGGTGAGCCAAGTGTGGTCCCTAGCACATTGTGAAATCTTTTTCCTAGTGACGAGCGTTCTTATTATCAACACTGCTCATATTTAGTTCAATTGTTTGGCAAATTTCCTCGACTTCATTGTAAAACCAAATGTGTAGAGCACCCATTCCTAATACTTCATTAGCAGATACTGCTGTTTGCTTTCCCACTCCCCCAGCCCACCTGGATTCAATAGACAGCTGACTCCTTCCTACCTCAGGGACCTGGGTCTTCCCTTTTCTTTGTCTGAGGGCTTCCCTTGGCACTTGCAAAACCTAGAAACTCAAGTTTGTGCTCCTAGGGGCACCGTCAACCTCAACCAAATGGAAGTTGCTGACAAGTGGAGTGATTCTGAGACATATTCACACATTTTCTCAGAAAACTCTTAGAGGAATTGAGTTGAAGTTATCCACAAAAGAAACCCACTCATTAATATACCCTTTTTGATTTCGCTCCATTCTCTGTCTCACATTTCCCTTTTTTTTCATGTGTGATTTCTGGGTTCACTTTGCAAATAAATTCCTACCCCCAATTTCTTATCTCAGGGTTTGATTTGGGGGGAATCCAAACTAAAACCTGTGCCTCGTGGGGTTTTTTAATTTTTTTTTAATGGACATGCAGTAAAATTAACTTCATAGTCTCTGAGTCTTAACATATATGTGGTCATAACACTGCTACCACAGTTGGGATACAGAACAATTTTTCACCCTACAAATGTCCTCATATGATCGCTTTATAGTCCAACCACCCCCCACTCCTAACCCATGGCAAGCATTCCACTCAGAGTCCTTTTTCTGAATGTCATCCAGGGTGTAACCTTTTGAGAGTGGCTTCTTTCCCCGGTATAATGCCTTGAATAGTCATCCATATTGTGTGTATCACTAGTTCATTTCTTTCCTTAGTCCATTGCATGGCTGTAAGACTGTCAGATCATTTGTTGAAGGACATTTGGATGATTTCCAGTTTTCAAAGATTATGAATAATGCTGTTGTAAATAGTCACGTAGGATTTTCTGTGGGGTAAATAACGAAGAGTGGTTTGCTGGGTCATATAGTAAAGGTATGTTTAATTTTATAAAAACTTCCAAACTTTTCCAGAGTGGCTGTATGCTCTTTCACACCCATTAATAATATGAGGGCTGTCTGAGAAAAACTCCGGCCATAAATGCCTCTGTTTTTCATATTGTATGGCTGGGTACTTTCCAGACAACCCTCCTATGTGACAGTTCCAGTTGCTCCACGTCCTTGCTTGCACTTGGTATTGTCATTATTTTTATTATTTTTAGCAGTTCCAATAGGGATGTAATGGTAGTTTTTTGTGCTTTTACTTTGCGTTTCCCTAATGGCTAATGATGCTAGACTTTTTTATCATGTGCTGTTTTTCATTTTATTTCTTCTTTGGTAAAGAGTCTGTTCGAATCTGTTTGCTCACTTACTTAATTGGGTGATTTATTTTCTTACTGTTGAGTTTTGAGTGTTCTTTGTATATTTTGGATACAATCCCTTTATCAGATATATCATTTGTAAATATTTCCTCCTGGTCCTGTCCATTGCTCCTTTTTATTCTCTTAATCATAGGGTGTTTATAAGGACTAATGAGTTTGTACACTAAGTTCTTTGAAAACTAAATAGACATGCTTTACACATGTTACTTGAGGAATGCAATAAGGAGAAAAGTTTGACTTGGGACTCAGACAGACCTGGGTTTAAATCCTGATTCAGTCACTGGCTAACTGCTTTGCCTTGGAGTGTTCTGTGAGTTTCCTCCTCTGTCAAGTCTAGATAATAATAGTACCTACCACATAGAGTTGCTGTGAGGGTTAAATGACATACTATCTGCCAAGGGCTTAGCGCACTGCCAGGATAGTAAATATTCAATAAATGTGAATATTATATTCATATTGCAATGTCCTCTTTTATCTCCAAGCCTTTGTGTAAGTTGCTCCCTCTGCTTGCGTTCTTCTGCCAATCCCTGACCCCTGGCTCCCTCATTTTCTAGCTTCCTAAGATGGTTCCTATTCAGGGGGATTTGCTTAACATCTCCAGTTTGGGCCAAGCACCCTGTAATCACCTCCCATCACCCTGTGTTTGAAACACAGTAAGCCGTGAGCAACTCAAGGGCAGGGCTAATGTCTTTATTATCTAAAATAATTCCAGGTCTCGTTTGATGAATGAATGAATAAATAAATGAACGAATTCATCGCATGCTTTGTCTGAGCGTTCCAATTAGACATCCCTCTGAGTATTGCCCAATTCAGTCCCTTTCAAACATCCTCAAATACCCCAAATGGATGTCTGTGACTTACACCAAGACCCCGCCTGCCATCAGCCAAACAGACACTGCATCTTTGACAAGTTGGATGCTGAGCAGAGAAACTTGAATGCTTTGCATCTATTTACTTTTACCACATGCCATAAAAATTAAAAATACATTGTACCACAAGTGCAGTATTTAGTGTCTCACTTTAATTACATTCAAGTGAGTTGCTAAATAGTCTTGAGAAAACCTTAATGACCAGCTGTTCTACCCTTTTCCCATATGTCAGAAATGGTTTCTGAAATCACATTCTGGGACAGTAAGGTTGTATAATTAGACAGTGTATAGTTAACACTTCTAGATTTTCCCCTTAAACTGTGGACCCTTTACACTAACATATTGTGTGATTCTGCCGGTTTGGCGCAATGTGATTAAACTATGTGCCAAAAAGCAACTGAGATATGCAAACTCCATCAGACTTGTTTGCATCATTATTTCTTCCTATCTTTTTCATCCTCAGGATGGCATGCTTTTGTGTGTGTGCTATGCAATATTCAGCATGTTCGGCTGACAAATAAACTTAGTAAAGAGGGCTGTAAATTTTTAATAATCCCTTCATAATGCCAGTTATCTCGTTAGAATTAGATGTGAGAGTGGCTTCTGCATCCTTTTGAACAAAGAGCTATCACTCAAACACATAGCAACCATTTAAGGAAACAAAACCAACCCAAAATTCCCCAGCATCAGAATA
Source organism: Craseonycteris thonglongyai (assembly GCA_004027555.1). Lineage (NCBI taxonomy): Eukaryota > Metazoa > Chordata > Mammalia > Chiroptera > Craseonycteridae > Craseonycteris > Craseonycteris thonglongyai. Next base: position 18,960 of record PVKE010016831.1, on the reverse strand, counting down.
GAAGCCAATAATTTACATTGCTTCTCATGAGGAAATGGAGATTTTTGTTTGCCCTCAAACTGGATTTGGGAAATAAAAGAAGTTGAATTTAGACAATTGGTTATTGTGAAAATAAGTCATTAGTTACTTGCAGTTGCTTGACTCTGAGTTTAATGAGCTGTTTGGAAATCACAGTAATATTTTGTTTGATTAAATTTAGTTAATTCTTTGATTTTGATTTTTTTTTAATTAATTTTTTTTTTTTTTAGTGTAGACAAGAGGCTGAAATAGAAATAGAAATTAAGGAAATGAGAAAATTCTACCAACCAATTTAGTATTCTTTGGCTCTCCCTCTCCTTCTCCCCCCAAAGAAAAGGTCCTTGACATTGTCCAAATCACAAGTCAAAAATGCCACTGATTTCTAATCAAGAATTAACTGTCCAAATATGCAAAGATCAAGTCTCAGCTGAAACTTCCTTGAGTCATAAAGCATCAAACTCATTTTTAAAAGAGACTAAGAGAGAGCTTCACTGTTCTAAGATCGATTTACAACATTTTTTTCCTTCTAAGCTTGAATTTCCAGTGACTTATGTAGATATAAGCACTGACAGCTGTAATCATGTTTTAAATCTTGCTTTGTGCCCTTCGTTATAATGTTGTTCAATTAATATTCAGAATAATGGAAGGGTGTATTGTTTTGAAAAAGACTTGACTACAAGCCAATGCTTTGGGAAACTGACTCTCAACAGGATTAATCAGCATTTAAAACTTGCATTAATAAAAATCTGATCTTCTGCCATGAGGCACACATAATACTTCTCATTTTTAAACATTTTAGTTTAATAATACGCCATCCTTTGTCCCAATTTTCAAAAGGATTTTAAAATTGAGCTTCTTCAGATCAATTTTGCCTTGACCTTTGTACATAAGTGGACACTTGCAATTTAAAAATATAAGAATGCTCTTTTGCCTGATGCCCTAAACTCTATCTCCATTATTAAAGATAAGGGCATGCGGGGACTACAACTTAGTACTTAGCATTTCAGTCTTCCCCCACCCCCATTTATATCCAAAGAGTTTTTCATCTTTCTTCAAATCTCCATTATTCAAACCCTGTCCTCATGAGAAAAAAGAGCTCAGATCTGTTTAAATTATGAAGACTGATCAATAGTAATATACATAATATACATAAGTGGTATATATCGAACAATATTGATAATTAATGGCTTCTTTCTATTTGTACGTAAGCGTGAATAGCACTAAGTTATTTACATGTAAACAAGGATTTGGGTTCTAGATTTGAAATAAAATGACAGGATGGAAAACAAATTGGGGAAGTGAACTGAGGACTCCCTGCAGCTTATAGCTCAATGGGAAGGTCACCAGTTTTAGGAACAGGGAAGGAAAGTGCTTGTAAGGGAGCCTAGCAAGACATTGCTGTCTCATCCGGGCTAGTAATTGGTGGCTTTAAGACCAGAAATGAAGTCCAATGAGCACATACTCACGTGGGTTTTCTCTCCCCTTAGACCTCTGGCCCAGGGCCAGCTGCTGTCCCTCAGCTGAGACCCGGTCCCACACCGCTGACCATCAGCAGAGAGAAAGAGGCCTGGGAGGATTTTATTCTTCCCTTTGCGTGGTCTGAGAAATTTACTTTCCAAAAAGGGGGGGCCACAGAACCCTTCTCTGAGTTTCCATGATAAAGCAATGGAAATGGAGGAGCAAGTGCCCACCCTGTCTGGGCCTTGTTAGGGTTTGGGCACATGGGCAACAGGCGGCCACGCCACGCTCACTGAATCTAGTTAGGGGCCCCGATGACGTATGTGTCTGCCTGCCGTGGCTTGTACGGCTTTCCACACAGGAGAGCTTTGCTCTCCGGGCCCCCGCTGTCCTGCAGAGGGGTCCCTGCTTCTTCTTGAGGTGCAGCCTGTTTGGGGCTCCTTGAAGTCCCATGATTGCTCTGAGATAGTGAGGGAAGGGCACAGAGGGCAGCGGGGACCCCCAGAAGGGTCTGGGAGGCTGCCCTCTGAAGAAGCAATGGTGTGTGGCAGGGAAATGGATGGGATGGTGGCTTCTGACGGGACAGTCAAAGGGACAGAAGCGATTATAAGATACAAGGGGCCCGTGCAGTGTTGGCACCATAACCTGAGTGCAGGCTGCATGAGTGAGGATGAGAACATCACACAGCTCCCCAGACAGGGCAGCCCGGTGGCAGCTGTGAGAGCAGGCGCTCTGTTAGCCACAACCCGGGTACATGTGTGGAGGAGATTGGGAATGGGTTTGAATGGAGAGAGAATAAGGGCCACCGCTTCTGTCTTTTTCATAGGACAGAGGCTTGGGTTTAAAAGTCTCTTTCTCAGACAGTTGAAAAGGTTTTCCTGGTTGGCTGGCTTGTTTTCCTGGCTCTGCAATGTTTGTTTCTCCCCCTGTGCCCCATGTTGGCTGTGAAGAGGCTTGTCACCAAGCTGGGCCCTGGGCCTGCCTGGGTTCTCTGACCCCAGAATGAGGGGGTGATGAGGGCCTACTTCCTGGATGCACTTTCCCAGGATCCTGGCATTTGTGTGTGTGTGTGTGGGGGGGGGGGGATTCTTTTTGGCTTCCTGGATGAAGATTGTACCACCCCTGTTTGGAGGGGTGGGGGAGGAGCAAATTATGAACATTTTGACAGGCCTGGGGACTCACTCAGCTCTTGGTTCAATATAATCTTTCTAAAACTCAGATATGATTAGGCCAGTTCCTTGCTTTAAATTTAAATGGTTTCCCCTGGCCTCGTAAAAGAAAATTCCAAAGTGTTCGCATAACCAGCTGTGTCTTTTCTACCTGGCCCCAGGCGACCGACCCCTCAGGCTGCATCTTCTTTTTTAACACCATCTGCAAGCCCTTGTACTCAAGTCCTAGTAGCTGAAACATCACCCCTGAAACATCAGGACTTTTCCTGACTGTGCCCTTGCTCAAAGAACATGCCCTCCTTCGCCCTTTGCCTGTATGGAGAACTCCTACTCATCCTTCAGGGCACCACTCAAATGCCACCTCCTCTTTATGGCTCTTTCTGAGCTCCCATGATGCTCTCTCTTCTCCTTCCAACTTCTCCACCTTATCCTCACTCAAGAAGAATTAATCAATCCTGGAGTTGTGTTTATCCCACCATAGCATTGATCACTTCTGCTGGAAGTATTTTTTATTGTTGTTTTTCCAACAAAATTGTTATGCAAGGGTTGGAATACTATTAGTAGCTGCAAAGCTGTTCTTTCAAAAATATTTGTTGAGGTAAATTTGCCTTTTAATAAGAACTAAGTATATTTCAAAATCTTTGAGCTGACAAGAATATCAGAGTTTATAGTCAAGAGTTGGTTTGCTTATCTTAAGTCTATTAAATATAATATATAAATTAGGATCTTAGACCTACTCTTAAAATTTAAGAATTTTCTTCTGATATATATATATATATTTTTTTTTCCTACACCAGACCATAATATGCAGTGAAACATTTAATAACCACAGAAATATCTATTGTTATTTTTTCTGACCTTGGCAAAACTTAGAATACAAATAGATTGGTTCCTGGTTTAGACTACCTACCTAGCAAAACTCCCTTCCTCCAATGAGAATGATACTTACCGTACCTATGGTCTCCCAAAAGTATTTGATCAGATTCAGTATAAATGTACACTGAAGGAATGATGAAAATATAGTTTTCTGTAGTACCATGTGGATGGGAAAAGCTTCATATCAATAGTGGTGCCTGTCACACATCCTGCAAAATCACAATATTTTCTAGACCAGCAAATCACAAGCCTGGTTGGCCCTAAGAATCATCTAGAACAGAAGGTGGAAAACTAGAGCCCACAGGTTAAATCCAGCATGCTGCCTGTTTTGGTAATAATAAAGTTCTCTTGGAACACAGCTAGCGCTCTTATTCTCCAATTGTCCACACATACGGCTGCTTTCATGCCATAGTGGCAGGAGTGAATAACAAAACCGAAAATATTTACTATCCAGCTCTTTACAGAAAATGTTTGCTGACCCTTCACCTAGAATTTCTTTTTTCTTTTTTTTTAATAATAATAAATAATACAGATGCCTGAGCCCTACCTTAGGTCTATTAGTAAGGGAATGAATAAATCATGGTCATTTATACTTTGAAGAACTCCACATGTGATTCTGATTGCAGATAATTTTTATTTTTCAAGAAGTTATTCATACATCATGCCTAGAGAATTCTCACAGCACAAGGATAGGAAGCATATTTTTCTTATCTTGGGATCCGGAACACCTCACACAGCTCCCAACATAATTAGATGCTAATCATGCCTTTGCTAAGTGAAGGAGTGAATGGGGAAGGTGAGGAGACTCGTCTGCTGTTGTAACTGGAACCCACTAACAATCACAATGAATTGTCAATACCCTCTCAAGCTCTGGACTTGTGCCCTGTCACTTCCTAGTGAGACTTCTTTCTTCCAACTTCAACCTAACCTAGAAAAACACAAATGCCACTGATTCTCTGTGGATCTAATTTTTTTTTTTTTTTTTTTTTTTTGATTCCAAGAGGGTCAAATGATGCATGCCTTGGTCTGCATAAACACGTCATTGCTCGGGCCATGCAGGAGAAAATTCGACTCATCATGAGAAATGGTACAGATGGCATATTTGGCCTCACCAGCCTGCAGAGATCAGAGATGCATTTATTTGCATGACTTTGTTTGCCTTGTGACCACTTATCTGGGCCCTTGCTCACATCTAACCTTTGGAAGGGTTAAGAGGGAAGGAGCCACGTGGCCCTTGGAATTGGATGGAAGGAGCCCCCCGTAGCAAGGATGTTTGCATTTCCTCCTACCTGCAACACACTCATTTCTTACAGCATCAGAAAACATTTGGTTATGTTATCTCGTGGGTCCAGGAGGAGTATGAAATGTGCCAAATTTAAGAGCCATTGCCAAATGCCATGGTTCGCATCATGTCGACAGCACGCCAGCAAAACTGACGCTAACTAGTTGTAGATTCGAGCTCTTGCCTCAGAAGCATAGAATCCCTTTAGTCGTTTCCATCTGGGATCATGCCCTTTGCCTTTGGTTATGAGATATCTTTGGGTCTGAGCACAAACCATGGCCTGCAGGCACAACCTATTGACTACTGTGACTGACATCTTCCAGGCAGGGACAGTGAGCCCCAAAGTGACACCAAAATGATCTCAGACCCCCTGGGTGACTTGGAGGTGCTGAAAAGCAGCATGGTGCCTTAGAAAAGCCCTTGGAGAGCTTCCTTCTAGACCTGGGAATACCCCTTGCTGGGGCTTGTCCCTGGAGCGCGCATCTGTCAGATGGGGACAAGTTCTTTCATCCCTCTGAGTTCTGGTTTCCTCGTCTCCCAACAGGGATGATCGGAGTTGTTATGACAACCAAGCTAACCCAGACAAAGCACTCAGCACCATAACTGGCACCAGGTAAGCTCTTCATAAAAGTTTCTGTATTATTGTTATCATTATTATGGAAATACCTACACATGGCAAATCAGCCAAGAGGTAGATGAGAAGCTGGTTTCAGGGCAGAAACAGGTGGGGCCCAATTGCTGTTGGGACCACACTTCCTGCTGCCTGTTGAGCTGATCACTGAGGAAATGCACAAGGACCCCTACCCGAGAAGGAGTGTGCTTGACAGCGAGCATGCTAGCCGTCTACCTGGAGTCCCATCCGGACAGAGAAGCCGTTCCTGGGTTTGTTTGAAAATGGGCTTCTTAGGCAAAGAGCTTCATTCAACAGGCATTTATTGCTTTCCTAGACCTGTGCAGAAGGGGCGATGCTTTGAGGAAGCTGCGTGAAGTTGTCTTCTACCTGGTTATAATGTGAAAGGTGGAAGGAATCAAGGCTGCCCTTGAAAATAATGGGGAAGTATGGCTCTAGGAAAGGCCATTTTTTTTTATAAGCACGTTGCAATGTTGCTTTAAGAGAAAAGATTATTGCACAGGTTTCCTACCAGGCTTTCATGAGGAGTCTTAAATGCAATTGGAAGAAATCCCAGATGTGCAAAATGACAGCCACTCGTCCTAACAGCTGTGTCTCAGAAACTCCAGTGTCACATGCTACACAGTTGGGGGGTGGGGAGTGGTACTCTTGTTCATACACTCTAACACACTCCCCTAGGTCAGTCAATTCAGTAAGAGGTCAGTCAGTAATAACTAGCTTGTTTCCACACACCTCACCTGACCAGCAGAGTTCTAGGCACATAATAGGTATTCAAAAAAAACCCCCACAAAACTTAAGAGTAAAGTAATAATAATATATAATTTGTTGAACATTTACAACATATCAGACCCTTTTATCAGTGCTTTATATGTGTTGATTAATATTATCACAATAGATTAATGAGATAGAACCATTATTGTCACCAGTTTTAGAGGTGAAAAATATGTAGCCTTTGAGAACCTAAGTAACTTGTTCAAGCTCACATAGGTGCAAGCAGTGAAACTGGAGTTCTATCCAGGCCGACAGACTCCGAGTCCATTAAACTATATGCAATCGCTACAGACAGGATCTCAGAGTAACAGGCAGCTTTAAAAACAACCAAAATGTTGAATTAGGGATGTCCACTTAAGGTGTCTTTAACTGAATGCATTTCAATTCTTGGCTCAGCTGTTAGATTTTGTATGGATATAATGTCAGTAAAAACTTAATAATAAAAAAAATAATGCAAAACAAGTAAATTATAATACATAGAATAAGCGCTTAGTGATTAGTCTGTGGCCAAGGAAGGAAGGAAAGAAGGAAGGAAGAAAGGGAGGGAGGGAGGGAGGGAGGGAGAGAGGGAGGAAGGAAGGAAGGAAAGGGAAGGAGAAAAGGAGAGAGAGATGAGAGAAAAAGGAGAAGAAAAGAAGGAGGAGGAAGGAAGGAAGGAAGGAAGGAAGGAAGGAAGGAAATAAATCAATGAGTTTACTTTGATGGCATAGATAGGAACTATGTGTGTCATTGTAAGCTCTCGTGTTTTCTTTCTTCATGCTTCCCGCTCCTTTACTCTGTGCTTTCTCACTAGCATGTCCTGAGCATGGTTTTATAGCTTCTACGGTGGGCGTGGGGGGAGGGGAGTGGAAGGTCACGGAATTACACTAAAGAAGAACCTGTGACAGTGTTCACCCTGTGAGCAACTCCACTCTGGGCACCAAAGGGAAAGCCCCAGCGGCAGCTCCCTTTACCTGGGTAAAGGAGTGAGTGACAGGCAGACGCTCGTCATCCAAGTACTCTCCCATCTCATGGTGGGGACGTTCTTAGCTCCCTGCAGGCCTCTGCCTTGGCGGCCAGGTGGCCTGGAGAACGTGGGGAGTTTGCAGGCCTCCAGCGGCACCCCCTCTTGGTGGCGGTGATGGATATGGAAGACCGCCCCAAGGTGGAGAACCCCTCCTAGAGCGAAGCCTACGGCAGCTGCGCCTGCAAGGCAGACCCCCCAGAGGGAGGCAGGGCTGCCACATCGCCAGGAGTGGCTGGTGGCGGACGTGCTACACAAGCTGAGAGACCAAGGAGCGGTGCTCTGCTGTGGACCAGGTAGTCAGCTCCGAGATAGCTCTTTGCAGAGGGGTCAAATGACCTCGAGAAGCAAAAGAGATGAAAGGGGAGATTTCATCCTGAGAGAAAGAACTGTGACACAGACAGGCCCCCAGAGGAGAGAGACAAAGATGGCAGGCACCCCACGACAGCTGCTGGTCTCATGAAGAGGGTTTTATTTAGCTGCTCCAGTGGAAAGGGAGGTGTGCATCGTGGGAAGAAGGAACTTCAGTCTGTTCTAATGTTCCCAGGCAATGTCAGCTACCGAGGGTGCAGAGTTAGACTCAACATAGCGCAAGAACCCCCCTGAAGTGCTTTGAAAATGTTATCGTCCTCCCACGTGGCGGGGGGGAGAGCCAGACGATGCAACTTGCTCAGTTTTTCATAGTCAATTTCCGTCCCGGGTAATCGACTTAAAGAAATGGATACCCGCTGTGAGGTTTTCATCCTGTTTTGACTTTGTGGTACAATTCTTTCAAGGGTGCTATGGACAGAACTGTGTCCCTTTCAAACTCATAGGTTGAGGTTTTTTCCCCCCAAGATGAGACTGTTCTTAGAGTAAGGACCTAATTAAGGTGAAATAGTGTTGTTGGATGATAGACACCAGAGCTCCCTGTCCCTCTTGGTCCCTGTCCTGTGAGAACACGGAGAAGGCAGCATCGACAAGCCAGAGGAGAGCTGACTGCAGTAAAGAAATGGGCAGACACCTTGATCTTGGATAACCCAGTCACTAGACGTGTGAGAAAATAAATCCTGGTTGTTTAAGCCAGGGGTCCCCAGGCCTCAAACTGATACTGCATAGCAGGAAGTGAGGAGCAAGTGAGCCAGCGAAGCTTCATCTGTAGTTACAGCCGCTCCCATGGCTCGCATGACCGCCTGCGCTACGCCTCCTGTCAGATCAGCAGCAGCATTCGATTCTCACAGAAGTGCGAACCCTATTGTGAACTGCGCATGTGAGGGATGCAGGTTGCGTGCTCCGTATGAGAATCTAATGCCTGCTGCTCTGAGGTGGAGCAGAAGCTGGAGTGGCTGCAAATACAGTTTAACATGAGCAGAGAGGTTTGACTGCATTATGGTGAGTTGTATAATTATTTCATTATATATGGCAGTGTAATAATAAAAATAAAATGCATAATAAATGTAATGCACATGCACTCAAATCATCCTGAAACCAACCACTCCTGAAAACTGTCTTCCATGAAACTGGTCCCTGGTGCCAAAACATTTGGGGGCCACTGGTTTTAGCCACACAGTCTAGGGTGGTCTATTATGGCAACCTGAGCTGACTAAAAAAATGAAATACTATAAGCATCTGCAAGCCTGACCCCTGTAGATGGTGCTCGGAGAAGAGGGACAGCCAGGGGCTCTTTGTAAAGCCTTGACTTCGTGAGTGGTCCATCTGAGTCCCAGGGTTTGCATTGGATGGGAACCACCATTTATTTTGAAAAGTCTGTAAACATTTTGAAGATGAAGCGTGCTGTATGGAAAGCAGCATTTTTGAAAGCAGAGCGTGAATCCATGATGAGAGAAGGAACTCAAGAAAGGAAGGGAAAAAAATGCCTATATAGGCCTACCGAGAGTGGAATACTGAGACCAACTTTAGAGTTGAATGTTTCCTTTAAATAAAAATCATGGCTCCCCAAACTAACTTCAAAGGGAGTCATAGAAAGCCAAACACTAGAATCAGGGAAAATTTTCCAGTGAGGGAGCACATTTTGGTAATCTTAGTCATTTAGTTTTCTCAGAAGGAATTAAAAAGGAAATTAATTCAAAGATTTGTTAGGAGTCGTTACAAAAATGTACAGTCTCAGAGATTAGTGGGGAACCCAGTTCCTGCAGGAAGCAACAATTCTCTGGTCTGATGAATTATATATTATTTGTGTCTGAGATGGGGAAGGGGAACAGGAATCTCTCTGCTCCTGTCCCCTTGTCCTGGAAAAGGTACAGAATTATTGAGAATATACTTCCTGCTTTGTTGCCTTATTTTCTCTTTTCTTTTTTTTCTTGGTTCATATTCGCTTGAATTTTTTCCATCTTTATTGGGATATAATTGACGTACATCATTGTGTAAGTTTCAAGTGTACAACAGGACGATTTGATATATGTGCATATTGCAGAATGATTACAATAGTGAAGTTGGTTAACACCTCCATCACCTCACATTGTTATCTTTTGTGTGTGTGTGATGAGAAATGTTCAGATCTATACTCTCGAGAATATAATGCGGTATTGTTAACTATTGTCACCTGCTATATATTAGATCCCTCACAATTATTCATCTCAAAACTGGAAGTTTGTACTCTAACCACCTTCATCCAGTCCCTCGCCCCAGCCCACTACCAAAGACCCTGGTAACCAGCAATCTACCCTTTATTTCTGTGAGTTCAGGTTTTTTTAGACTTCATATCTAAGTGAGATCACATAGTATTTCTCTTTCTCTGACTTATTTCATTTAGAACAATGCCCTCAGTTTTCATCCATGTTGTTGCAAATGGCAGGATTTCCTTCTTTTTATGGCTGAATAATACTCCGTTGTGCATATATTCACACATTTCTTCATCTATTCATCCATTAGGAGACACTTAGGTTGTTTTCATACCGTGGCTATTGTAAATGATGCTACAATGAACATGGGGTGCAAATATCTCTTCAAAATCATGATTTCGTTTCTTTTGGATATATACCCAGAATTAGAATTGTTGGATTATGTGTTAGTTTTATTTTTAATTTCTTGAAGAATCTCCATATTGTTTTCCATAGTAGCTAAATCAATTTATATCCCTGCCAACAGGACACAAGCATTTCTTTCTCTCTACATCTAAGCCAGAATTTATTATCTCTTGTCTTTTTGATAATAGCCATTCTGACAGTAGTTTTGATTTGCATCTCCCTGATGGTTTGTAATTTTGAGCACCTCTCCCATATACCTGTTGGCCATTTGTATGTCATCTTTGGAAAAATGTTTATTCAGGTCCTTTGTCCATTTTAAAATTAAATTATTTGGGTTTCTTTTTTCTTGGATTTTGAGTTAGATGGAGTTTCTTATATAACATATTCTGGATATTACCCTCATCAGATATATGGTTTGCAAATATTTTCTCCATTCCCTAGGTTACCTTTCATTTTGTTGATCATTTCTCTTGCTGTACAGGAGATTTTTAGTTGGATGTAGTCCTCCTTATTTATTTATATTGTGTATCCAACAATAGATTCTAGAGCAGGGTGCTTCAGCCTCATGCCTGGGATTTTCACAATGGTGTCTTGTCTAAGGATAGTTGCTTGTTGGTCCTGTGAGGGAGATGGAAGTTGGGAACAATTTATGTCACCATCTTGGTGACATGACCTCCTGATTTTCTGTTTTCATTTGATCCCTTCTTCTACTTTACTGCCTTTCTTTGCTCTTTCCCTCCTCTTAGAGAGTGAGCTGTGGATCATTTTTAATAAGCAGCCCCTTTTCAGCCCCTGTCCTTCATGCTGGTTATGTATTTGAATGAACCAGGGTTGTTTGTGGTGAGGGATGAAGAGAAGGGCTGAGAAGAGTTACAAGGAAGCACGTGGATCACTTAGGTAAGTCAGTGTGTGGTGCTGAGATTGGGATTCAGAACATCAGAAATGAATTGAGCTGTAGCCAGCTCCAGGCCAGCTAGAGTGGTCATCCCATCCCGAATCCCCTCCTAGGCCAGTTAGTAAGATCACAAATAAGTGACCATACATAGCGCTTTAAATGGGAAAGTACCATTTGTTCCATATTTTCCAACCATCCCATGATTTTAATATAAATGTCAATTTTGTCCTGTTTTTAATTTTTTGTAAAAAACTGAACACAGATTGTCTATTCATCGTAAGGCTCTATGCTAATCAATGCATGCAGTAAAACTAATAGTGTGACCAAAGAGGAAGTTCCATTTACTTCATCCAGTCAGGTCAGGCTTCTGGCGCTAGCAATGATCAGACACCACCCCTCTTGCTTGTCCGCAGACACAGGGAATTCAGGAGGTGATCACTAGGCCCCATTCAGCATGAGGGATCCAGGAGGGTCTCGATTCACATAAACTACTGAACGGGCTCACCTGGCTGTTTGCTTCCATCAGGTTAGGAGTGTGGGATGCAGTGACTGTGAGTCTTACTGTCATTCCTACCATGATTCCATCCATAAAGATTCTTATCTGCTCTGCATTCAGTTTGATTCAGACCTTTCAGACTCATGTATTGGTTCAACGGGCTATTAGCTATTTCTTCATTACAGTGGGACTCTCCAGTGGGACATTAGCCTATACAGTTTATGACAGCAGTCAGGGTGTCCATTTCTTTTTTTCTTTTTGATGGATGTTTTTGATTCTTTGCAGTCTGGTCACTGCAATCCTGCAATAGAGTGTTCAGTGTGGTATACCCTATAGATTCTTTTACTGCTCATGTGATATTTTATAAGTATCTTATTGATATAAATATTATTTATGACTGTTGTGTGTGTGTATGTGTTTATATGCAATAAAACCCTGTCCCATTTTTGTCATTCCAATATCCCATTTTTATCTCAAGAGAATATGGTCAGCCTAGATCACAAAGTTAGTGATGGCAGGCATTTACGACCACTGTGGATTCAATATTTATTACGTGTGTCTCAAAGAGAAGGTATAAGTACTAAGCTAAAGAGAGGTAGAAGGAGTCATAGGTATCATTAAAGAAAATGAAGCACAGCAAAACCCAAAAATTAAACTCCTGAAAGGCAGCCATTTCTGTTCTTAGCATGGAGTAAGCCCTCGATGAAAGGGAGTGTATGGCTATTGTGCGTTAGGTACTGAGTGAGGCATGTTAGACCATGTTATTCTGCATAGCAGCACTTTAAGGAAGGTACTGTTCTCATTTCACAGATGAAGCATTCAGAATTTAGCAAGCTTGAGCCAATGTCAGTGTCACACCTTGTTCACGGGGAAGCCAAGATTCAAACACAGATCTCTCTGAGGATAAATTCCTCAGGTGCTCATGGACTACAGAAGATTGGGAATCATCTTGGCTCCTGTGGGTTTTGATGGTGAGCAGAATGGAGGGGGGATATAGTTACCACACTGGTGTCTATCATGAAGCTAAAGACCATGGATTGATTAGTTATTTCTTGCCACTCATCTCCTGGCCAAATTTCAAGCAAGCTGGTAAGTTGAGTTACGTCAACTTACTGGCAAGAACGTGGATTAGCTGCTCTACTCTTTGTCAAGTGCCTTGAGCCCCTCACACTCCCATAAGGGATAGTCCAGGTACAGAATTGAGTGAATATAAAAGTAGAGATTGGAGGGAAATGGACTGAGCCAATGGGGAGCTTCCTTTGGTTCATTCCATGAGCTGGTTGCTCATTCCTTTTCTCCTTCCCAATAAATCATAACATGCCCTATAAACTGTACATATTTACTGAGGAAATATGTTGGGCACAGTATGAGATGCTAATTGAATTAGATGTTCTTCCTCTGTGTCCCGGAGATAAATAGATGGTGAATATCACTAATGGGGTACTTCCTATGTTGTACGTGTGTATTTGTCTCTCTGTGTTTCTCTACGTGCTCTTTGGAAGTAAGGAGTTTATATTAAATAAAAGAAAGACCATAGCAAGTTTATGTGCTATTACAGAAAGACAAATAGAATTGAAACAAATTATCTGTTAAGGGCAGGTGATAGAAGCCTACACCAGAGTGCAGAAAAGAAAAGGTATTAGTTCTAAGTGTTAGGTGGTGGCATAAAAATAAAAAAAAAGATTAAAAAAGGAGGTGATTTTTGAGATAATTTAAAGAAGATAAATAGATGTTGGCTTGCTGGACAAAAATGAGGAGGAAGTAGCAGAAGCATTGTAAGTAGAAAAAACATGTTGAGCAAAAATAAGGATTGTGGTGTCATGGGATAGCTTTGTGAATGACAGAGATGGGAGACATTTGCTGTGACGAGAACATCAGGAGTAGGCAGATATTTGGTGAGAGAAAAGTCTAAAGAGCATCTGTATGTCATGCTAAGGAGTATGAACTTTATTTCAAGGGCAATGGAGGTCTGTTAGAGGGTTTTAAGCACAAAAGTGATTTAAATAGAACTACATTTTTTGTGTGTTGTTAAGGAAGATCTCAGTTGATGACTGTGTCTGGAAATGTTTGGCAAGCTTACGATCTGAGTAGACAAAGTGTTTTAAAGGAGATGGAACTGCAGGGAGAATGTAGGGGAAGCTAGAGATCAGAAAAGGCTTGGTTCATGGAAAAATGAAATCAGAGCAGAGAGCCCATCAGGAGTTTCAAAGAGAACTAACAATGGTCAAGCTGCAGCAGGGGGCACAGAAGAGAGACTGGCCCTGTAGGACTGAAAGAGAAAAGACAAAACCGGAAGAGAGAATGACACTGAAGAACTTAAAGGGAAAAGACAGAACCAGAAGAGAGACTGACCCTGAAGGACTTTGAGAGAAAAGGCAGACTGTTGGCACTGACTGGATTTCCTAATGAGGGAGGGGACTTGGTGACTCCCAGGTAAGTTTGAGTGATTGGGTGGACAGTTATCCCACTTGTGACAATAAAAGTGATGGTAGAAGCAGCAGAAGAGGTGGTGGTGGTGTGTGTGGGGTGGAAGTGGGGGGGTGGGAGGGGGGTTTATCACTGGAATTTGGCACATAATGTTTGGAGCTAATTGTGGAACACAGGTTGAGATGATCTAGTAGGCACCACAGAGTTTAAGAGTGTAGTTTTAAATCGCAAGAAAAACATTGGAATTAGCTGCATACAGACCAGTTCAGGGAGTGAAAGAAATGACCTAGGGGCAATCTCATCAATGTTTTGTGAGATAAAACAGTACTAGAAATAAAACCTTGAGGTAGAGGAAAGGTGTCAATATTTAAGAAACAGGTAAGGGGAGGGAAGCTACTAAGTGAACTGCAGGGTATCTCTATTTATGACTGGGAAGGAGAAAGATAAAGCAGTAAGAAACTAGAGAGGCTCAAAACCAAAGTGAAAACTAAAGAAATTTAATGTTTACAAATCAACAAAGAGGAAGAGAGTGAAGATATAGCCAAGGTGATTACTGTATCTGAAAAGAGACGATGGGATTGGATGAAGAAGAGAGGAAGAGGTTGATTTCATACTGAATGACAGATGGTTCTTCCCATGAAACTGGAGGAAAGGGAGTAATAAACTGGGGGAGGGGAGGGAGGACTCCAGAATTAGTTACAGGTTCAAGGAGGTGACACCTCACCTCTGTTAACCATGATTTTCTTAGTAAAGGAAGAGGCAAGTGCATGTGCTAAAAGAGAGGGTTGATGGTAGGAAAAAAATAAGGAAATGGATAAACAGACAATAGTAACTTTGGGAATTGGGCTAAGAACTTGGCCAAGTGTAAGAGAGAGGAAAGCGGTTCAATGGGGTCCTGAGCATTTCCCAAAGTCCTTCTGGGAAAACATGCTTCTGACTCTCAGAACAGGAATAGAAATCCCCAAAGTACATGACATTGGCTAAATAAATTGTGAAATCATCTACCATTTCAATGGAGTATGAAAATCCACAAAACGTATATATCACAATAACAAATAAAAGCCAAGCAAGCTAAGAATTGTGATACATTAGCACTGGAATCACCAGGGTACGAAGGTCCAAGATGGGAGGAACAGCTAGCATGACCTGTGGACAAAAATCAATGTTGGGAAATATCAGGAAACCTCAGCAGTTGAGTGCTTGCTTGCCTTGCAATCACGAGGTTCAGGGTGCAAACCTCATATGCTGAACTGCGGTGTGCTGGTAACCGGCACGATGGCTCAATGGCAAAGGTTCTCACCTCCCGTGCACATGGCTCCTAGTTTGGTTCCTGCCCCACACTACCCTACATCCACCTGCGTGGAATGAAACTATATTACAACTAATGATGCACAGCGATGGAGAGTGCTCTGGGCCCTCCCCTCTTCTCTCTCTCATTCTCTCAAAACAATAAAATAAATCCTTAAAAAAAATAAATCCGTGTTAGGGTGCTCCCCTAATTAACAAACAAATAAAAAGTATCTCAAGCTTAAGTATAAATAGATTGCACTGCTACGCGGGTAGTAAAGATAGCATTGAAGACCATAGCTTGGACGGGACGCACATTTCAACAGTTATGTGAATGCGTAGCAACTCAGCCATAAGAGTGGTGTCAGATGGTAGATGGCCAGTCAGACCCCAAGCTGAGGGTTTTTCTGTCCTGTGTAGCAGAAGGACAGAGCAGAGGGCCCTTCCCCGGAGAAGCCGCTGAGTGCTGTGGACAGCTAGTATCCAATTAACAGGAGCATTGCACTGAGAGCTTCAGCCTCCTTTTCCCAATAAAGCGGACAATGTTCTGGTCAGTTTAATCAAGATGAAAAGAGATAAATTAAACATCAATCACCCATTAAAAAATAAAACTCTTTGTAAGCTAGTAACAGAAATGTGCTAACATGATGTCATTTACAATTTTTCTTTAAAACCAATGGCTACTATGTGGGTAATACTGAAAAGTAACATAGCTGAAACATTCTTATTAAAAATAAGAGCAAGGTCAAGATGACGCTGTACTTATTTATTTTACACTGTTTTTGAAGTCACAGCCAATGAAAAAGGGCAGAAAAGAAAAATAAGAGATATAATTAGGGAGAAGAAAGAAAATGATCATTCTTTGCAGACAATGTGATTGTTGATCTAGAAAATTCATGAGAATAAATTTAAATATTATTTGAGCTAGTTAGAGAGTTTAGAAAGCTCATCAGTTATAAAATTCATGTATACAAAGTTTACTACATGCCCACTATGATCCATTTAAAAGCATCATGCCCACCAGGGTAACATCATGTAAAATATCTAGGAATAAATAAAAGATCTGTAGGAACTGCTTGAAAACAATTGGAAATTTTCACTTGGGGACATTGACAAGAAAAACCTTCGGTTGGTGCTGCTGCTGCATTCGCAAATGGTAAGGTCTAGGATATAAAAATATTGACAGTCCCCTAACAGCTGTATTAATTTAATGTGATTTATATATAAATCCCAATTCTTTTTTGAAACAAATTATAATTACTATGCCTTTACCTATGACATACATGAGTGTAGTCTCATAAAAGCTAAGAAAAAACTGAGAGAAAATAAAAGAGAGAAAAATTGTACCACTAGAGAGCTAGAATGTATTATAAATGTACATGTGTATATCATTAGGTCAAGCTAGAACCAGAAAGAAACTTCAATATAATGAAGGACTTCGACTATGATAAATTTGAAAATTAAATTGGTGGGAAAAGGATCGATATGCAGCCAAGACCCATGGTTAGCTGTTAAGTCCCATCCTCTCCTAGCGTGGTGTACGTGCCTGCCTGGTTTGCCAGTCTCCACTTTCCTCCGGAGTCTCTGTCCTTTGTCCCCTGATAGCTGTCCCCCACCCCCAACCCCCACCCCCGTGGTCACATGTGGACCAGGTCTGATCCAGCTGACCCCATAAATATCCCAAACTTCCATATATCTAGGAGAGATTAATAAAAGGGTTACTTAGAAACCCTTGGGGGGTTTCTAAACCTATGGGGTTTACTCCATAAATCCCAGACTTCCCCAGCAGCCGCCTGGAATGTTTGAGTAACACCACCCAGAAGAGCAAACCTTGACCATTAAAAGGGGACAGAGAGGTGACAGATCAGTTCCTCTCTCCACACCCCCAGTCTGATCTGTGGAACTCACATGGTGGCTCTGTCGGCCTCTCTGTGGACAGACTGCACGGTTGAGCAATGGCTATTTTTTCCTGGGAAGCTCTCGCCCGTCTGGTAATGAATGGTGCATCACCTTTGGTTTCCTTTCTTCCTGCCCTTCCTCATCTTCCCTCTGCCCTTCCTGACTCTGATGTCCTGGGATCCCTCTCCCCACACACCTCCAGGCTCTGCTTTGCAAGGAACTGCGGCTCAGACACAGTCCTGCCTCACACGTCACACTAAAAGGCATTCTAGCTGGATTAGAGCATTACAGTGTAAAGACAATGCATAGAAGGTTTACAAATTAGTTGATCTATCTATCTATAAGCATGTTATTTTTTTTTATATTTATTTTATTACTTTTGACAAAGACAGAGAGAGATAGAGAGAAGGGGAGGGCCCAGAGCCTTCTCCGCAGCTATACATCACCAGTTTTCGACATGGTATCATTCCACACAGGCAGGCGGGGGCTACGCATATTCCCTTGAGCCAGGGGCCAAACCCGGGGGTGAAAACTGAACTGGGGGCCTCCCACATTGGAAGCACACCCCAGTTCAGCATATGGGTTCGCACGGGCAGGGGCAGGGATTTGATCCTGGGTCCTCGGGGCTGCAAAGCAAGAGCTTTACCCGCTAAGCCATCCCAGCTTCCCCCATGTTCTATGTCATTACTACCCCTTATCTTTCCCCCTACACACTATCCTTAGATTTCTAAGTAACCCTTTTATTAATCTCTCCTAGATATACCCAAATGTATGTTATTGAGGTATAAAAAAATCTAACTCAAGAATTTGATAGATTTGACTATAAAAATCTTAAACCTCTGCAGGTTAGAAATATCGTAATCAAAATTAAGTAACATATAACGCACAAGAAAATATTTGAAATGTTTTTGGCAGAAATAGGTTACCATATTAATAAATTGGTATGGGTGAACATAAAAAGCTCTTATAATTCAATAAAATTATCTTGTTAGAAGAAAAAATAGACTAAGAATTTGAACAAGTAATCCACAAAGATAAAAACACAAGTGATCAAAAATTATATAAAACAATATTCAGTCTTCCTAAAGTCAAGGGAATACTTATGAAAATAATAATAATTTATAATTTTTTTCTAACAGATTTGCTAAGATTAAAACTAACAGTAATTCCCCAAACTGGGGAAGGCATAGCCATGCTTTTTAAAACTAATGTACTTACTTACTTACCTACTTCCTTCTTCCCTCTCTCCCTCCCTCCCTTTCTTCTTTCCTTTTTCTAGCTAAGAATGAGATTGAAAATTTTAAATACGAAGGATTACTAGACAGAGAGAAATATCCCAAGGGCCCCTGGAAGCATAGGATACACAGAGAGGAATTGGGCTGGAAACCCTCTTCTCTGAGGGTTTTACAAGCATTACATTTAAACCTCACAACTCTGAGAGGTTGGTATTATTGTTGTTCCTACTTTTCAGATGAGAAAACTGAGGCACAGAGAGATTAAGTAATATGTGCACATTCACAGAGCTAGTAAGTAGGGGAACAAGGGTGTTTTTAGTGATGCCCTTCATATAATAGATGCATAATGGGTGTCAAAAATAATAGATAGTATTATTGTTGTCGTTGTTGTTGTTTTTATTGTAAGATCAAGTCTTAGAGTAAGATACAGTCAATCGATGTCTATAGATTTTTTTAATATATTTTTTTAAATTTATTATTTATATTTGACAGGGAGAGAGAGAGAGATACAGAGACAGAGAGAGAACTGAACTGGGGGAGCTCCCAG
>PVKE010016830.1:0-31509 GCA_004027555.1 Craseonycteris thonglongyai | reverse complement strand
CCTGTTAGAAGATACTGAAGATAAAGAACACGATCTCATCCTGCATACTGAAGTATGTTGGCTCAGTAAAGGTAAAGTTCTTACAAGATTTGTGAACTTAATTGAAGAAATAAAAACATTTATACATGATAAAAATGAAAATTAGGATGAACTAACAGACTCTTGCTGGCTGGTGGATTTGGGTTTTCTTGCTGACACCGTGGAAAAATTAGATTCTTTCAATTTGGAGTTGCAGAGAAAAGACAAAAATAGAGCTGAAATGATAAGCTCTGTAAACGCATTTAAAGCGAAATGGACTTTGTTGATATCACATCTGCATATCAAGTCTCTCGTGCACTTCCCATATATGAGGAAAATGCTAGGTAACAATGAATTAAACGTGTCATTATTGATTGAGACCCTGCAAGTGCTTCAAAAACAGTTTGAAGAGAGATTTCTGCAGTTTACAAATATCGAGCCAATTGTCTCTTTCTGTATCAATCCTTTTACTTGCCAAATAAATGTAATAGAACTAGCCGCATGTATTGCAGACCTTGTTCAGGGGAAAGCAGAAGACCTAGAGTTAGAAATTTTGAACCTTAAGAACGATATTTTGCTAAAATCCTTAATATCAGAGGACTTATGAAACATAGTCAACAAAGAAAGGTTCCCATTTTTAAAAAAAGTGGCATATAAAATCAAATCGTTTTTCGGGTCAACGTATTTATGCGAATCTTTGTTTTCAAACATGAATTTAATAAAATCACGATATAGATCTCGACTTACCGATGAGCATCTTAATAATTGTTTGCTAACAGGGTTGTCGTCATATTCTCCTAATTACGAGGCACTGGCCAATGAAATGCAATGCCAAAGATCACACTGACAGATTGTTTTTTTTTATGTTTTCTTTTATGTTTTTTTAAATGATTTTTATTATATGTGTGTTCTTTTATTTACTTTGTATTACATTTTGTATATATGTTTCTTTGTGTGTATATAATTTGTACAATAAATTTATTATTTTAAAATGGTTTTTGTTTATTATTTTTTATTCTTGTTCAATAATAAATATCCTTAGAAATAGCTGGTGCCCGCCGCCCTATCGATATTTTAGAATGCACCCTAGGGTATAAAAAGGTTGGGAACCCCTGGTCTAAGGCCTAGATGCCAAGGATCAAGTCCAGACCATGTCAAGGCCCATTAGGGCCCAGAGAAGTAACTTCTGAGGCAGGGTCTGGTGGTGATAAACAAAAGTCTACTTAATCAAACAAGTGCCATCCGTGCCTATGAGATGTTGGGCACCCAATGCCCAGAGGCAGGTTGGAGTCATTAGCCCAGTGCTCTAGGAAAATCGACCTAATTACTCAATAATAACCTGGCCTTATTTTTTTTTCACTGTTATTCAAAGAGACTCAAAGCAGTCACTTGAAAGCAATTCCAAGAAACAGAGTTAAAAAAAAAGACAAAAGTAAGGCTTAGAAAAACAAACATTTGAATAAGTGTGTAGACTCCCAAACTAAACTTCTAAATGAGACATTTTTTCGAGTGCATAACCTTAGTATGTTTGTTTTAAAAAATCAGTCACACCTCAAACACACCCACCAATAATAAGAAAAATGGCTAACACCTATGAGGAATTATTAGTCACCTGAAATATATTCTAAAATAAGTCACAAAAATAAGTTTGATTGGTCTTTACCCTTCCCCACCCTCTAAAATAAACAAATAGTCTTTCCATTGAAGCCAGTTTCCTGTTCTTGGAATCAGCTTTTTGAGTTGTCAGATAAGATGAACTGATTACCATAAAATTTACCATTGTCAATAGCTAGTCAGGTAACTACCAGAGGAATAGCAGTTCATTTCAAAATGTTTCTTGAGAGTGAATTCCTCCATCTGTGACAGAGCAATCCTTCCTCTTCTTTTGATCTGCTGAAGTGAATGGACGTCAAGATAGTACAGTTCATTTTAGACTAAGCCTACTGCTTTCCTTTCTTTGACTTTTGGACATTACTAATTAATTTCAAAATATGTTTGCTTTGGCCATAATTTTACAAATATTCTTTGAGAACCTGTATCAAAGATCAAGGCACTTTACAAAATCATAATGTCATCACTAAGGCAGAGAGATCTCAGGAACAGTGATAATGATTTTCAAAGGTCTGTGTGATTTCTACATAGTCCCATTCCAGGGGCTTTCCTGAAAGGAGATACAAGGAAGAGATTAAAATAGTGAAAACCAAACTTTGAAAGTGGTGATCAGTTGGGGACGCTGGGATAGCTCAACAGGTTGAGCGCTTGCCTTGCAACCGCAAGGTCTGGGGATCGAATCCTGGCCCCGGCCCATGGAAACCCACAAGTGCAACTGGGGCACGCCTCCCATGTGGAAGGCCCCTGGTTCAGTTCCCACCCAGTGGGCCCCACGTCCATCTGTGTGGAATGAAACTACATGGAAACCAGTGATGTGCAACAGTGGAGGCTGCTCTAAGCCCTCCCCCGTCTCTCTGTGTCTCTCTGTCTGTTTCTTTCCAACAATAAAATAAATTGTAAAAACAAAAAGAAAGTGGTGATAAGGCTGTCTTCAGTCTAACTGATGTTAGGGAGTCAAGAGGCTGGGGGACCCTCAGTGCCACCAGATACCAGCTTTTCATCTCTCTCCTAATCTGACAGAGAGCTGTGTGCCATCTTCATCCCTGGTCACTTTGCCAGGCTCCACATTTTATTCAACTACAACTGAAAAATGAGGAGCAAGCAGGGATGATGTAGGAGACAACTGAAAACCCTGAGGGCCAACTAATGAATTTCCTAAACTCATGATGGATTTTAATATTCTAGGAATTGAAATTTGCATTAGCTGTTATTTGAATTAATGTTTGGCTTGTCTATTGAGAGAGCAATTGCTGAACTGGGGGAAATTAGTTACAAAGCCTTTAACAATGGGTGTACTTGGCCAGGGGGCCAACGGGTTCGAGATCCTGAGTGGCAGATCTAAAATCTAACTGGCTTCTCCAGGGATGTTGTCACTCATTTCACTCCAGCGTGCGCTTTCCCTGCAATCTGCAAGCAAACCCAAACAAGCTCTGGGACAGAGGCACAGGCACAAGAAAATAGGTAGCAGTTCCCTACACACTTCAGCAGAGTGTCATAAACCTTAAAAAACAACAACCGCAAACTTTAAGAAAGCCCATCAACCTGCAAAATAGTATGAAATATGAATAGTTCCAAGTGACTTCTCATGGGGAAAGCTTTTTCCATCAAATTCTCCAGTGCGACCTTGTCTTGACCCCTGTGGCTGAGTAAGTGAGGGCTACCCAGCCTGGAAATAGGGAGCTGTGTGCTGACTGCAGCAAAAGCACCGAGCTGCCCCACAACCAAACTCGGCCACTGCTTAGTGATTTCTGAACTGGTGGCTGAAGTTAGAGTTCTCCTGTGATTACCATCAGATTATGAGAACGGAAGTCACCATTCTGTGGTCCCCTTGGGCAAGCGTTTCCTGTTGGCTCTCCCCCCATGCAGCCTCCCATAGTCACTGCTTGCTGTACAATTTTGTTAAGTCAGAGAAGCAGTGATTCTGGCCCAGCTGAGAAAATGTACGATCAGGAGTGGGGTGATGGGGATACTGGAGACCTACTATGTGGGTGGAGGGGCTTCTGTGTCACAGCAGAGGACGGCCTTTGAATGTCCTTTGTTTTTTGCTGCTGCTGTCATCTGTCATATTCATTTTCTGGAAGAAGAAAATCCATGGCCCCTGTTTTCTTCCAACAAAATCACTGGCACCAATCTCTATGCCAAAATGAGGCTTGACCTTCAAAGTAGTGATGCTGTCATTGCCACAAACTACTCTGAACCACTTATTCTGTAACTGTTCTCAGTGACAATAAGATGAGAAAGACACGTTTGTCACTTTAGAGTCGTTTTTTCTTCTTTTTTTTTAAATGGAAAATAGCTTGGCCTGGTTTCTTCTCTTACCTTATTCACCACATTAACTACTGGCTGTTTTCAAAAAAAGAAAGTCACTTTTCCAGGAGAACCAGGGCCATGATGAAGATTATTCAAACATTGCTAAAGGAGTTGAAAGCTGTTCCAGAAGAGAAATTACACATTAGTTTCTGGCAGTGACAGTGACCATTTTGGCACAGATGTTTACTAGCCTCCCCAGTTGACTGCCACGGAGGGGGCAATGTTCATGTGAAGAATACCTCCTGGTACATTTGTTAAACTAAAATCAGCCTCATTACCTAATAATGTAAATGGCTTTGGGAGGAAGCTCCGAGCCTCGTGTTTTATTTCTCCTTACCGTACTGTTCAGTTTAGGGTGAACTTTGTAGAAATTCTGGTTCCATTACCATCACGGCTACATTAAAATATGCTTTCTGATGTCATGCTCTGAAGTAAACTAAGTTGTTTGCTACAGCTACCTATACACAAATTAGAAAATTATATGACAAGGAGTTTAATGCAGCCTACAGCTGGGACACAGGTTATTACTGAAAGTAGCTGTCGGCATGGTTTCTGGTTTTGCAGTAAAAGAAGATGACTTGAAAGGACTCAGTGGTTTTGATGCTCTTCTGAAATGAAAACATTCAGTGAGTGCATAGCATTGGGTTGTCATTAATGTCAGCCATGTGGAAACACTGTCTCCATGAACACTACTACAGTCATTTCCCCGTCGAGACCATGACTTTCCACTCGCTGGCATTTCGGGCATTGTGCTGGTTCTTTTCCAAAGGAGACTCTTGGGGCAATCCATTCTAGGTACTCCAACACATACAACCTTTTTCAGTTAATAGGTGGCCTGAATTCGCGAAAGTCTTCCTATGGGAGAATGTGTTCCTTTCTGAGAGAGATTGCAAGTTAATGATGAAATCCTCAAACTTTGGAAAGCAACAAGTATAAATACTACATTTAAAGGGATGTAGTAGCCATTCGAAATAACGCGGTGGATAAAAATATAAAAAATGTCGGAAGAGCTTTACATTGTTCATCTTGAACTTCTTGGAGTGTACAGTTTAACAAGGTTTTATTGACAAAAGAAGTAAAATCTCTGGTGTTCTTGATGTTTGATGATATGTAGCCACAGAACAGCATAATTCATCCCAAAGTTATGAGAAATGAAAGAGGAATGAAGCATGTGTGGGGTGGAATTAATGGATTAGCATTAAAAAACAAAGTTGCCATCTACTTTCTCACTCTATGAAATCAAGTTGGGAATAAGAGAGAAGACAAATAAAACTATTTTCTTAGGTAGGGGATAAACACTGGGAAGTGGTATTAACTATCATACCACCAGGGTATTTTGTTGTTATTTTCCTTCCCTCATTCACTGCCCATGAATTAATTTAAGAAACAAACAAGGCATCAGGGAATAGGTTAAATATAACAGTAGTTGCTATATGTTTGGTTTAAAACATGCTAAGAGCAAGGTACCAAACTGTGAATTAAGAAAATATTTGTGGGAAGCCGGCCGGGGTGGCTCAGCAGGTTAAGCACTCGCTTTGAACGCTGGGGACCGAGGATCAAATCCCGGCCCTGTCACGTGCGGACCCATATGCTGAACTGGGGAGTTCCCCCAGTCAGTTCTCACCAGGGTGAGACCCTGGCCCAGTTCCCGCCCTGTGCAACCCTGTGCCCCCCTGTGGAACGAAACTATGTGGAAAAACCAATGATGTGCAACTATGGAGACTGTTCTGGGCCCTCCTCCTTCTCTCTGTCTCTGTATCTATCTATCTATCTCTCTCTCTGTCAAAAACAATAAAAATAAATCTTAAAAAAAAAAATATTTTCAATTTCCCAGAATATGTTGTACTTGCTGCAGTGGTAGCATGCCATCTTTAATATTCCATTTTTATTGCAATGATTTTGAAATGCCCAAGGAGAAATCTCACAAAGAGAGTAGGGGAGGGTGGGGACATCAGGTGACACTCTATGGTAATCTTTTTATTTCACTTTTCCTATGCTTTCAAATTATAAATTCAAATAGCAATGTCATTCTCTCCTCTCTCATATCCTTTCTAACCTACAAAACAAATATATTATTGTGAAATAGCCACAAATAGGACTCACTCCAGGGGTTCTTAAGTCTTGCTTTATACATAGTGTCTGATTTTCTTCCAGCTATCAATTAAATCACAAGGACAATGCAGCTCATTTTATAAAAAATATAAGTAATTTTTGAAACAAAATGGCCAAAGGACATAATTGTTTATATATCTGAGCTGCTTCTGACTTAGTAAAAAATATAGGAGAGGAGCACCTACAATTTGAAATTTGGATGGGAATTTTAATATTTTAAGTTGTTCATATCCAACTCCAAACACATTCTTTTAAAAAATAAGTTAAAGCCATAAAATTTATAATCTATATATCAATGATTTCTCCCTTTAGTGTTCAGCAAAAAGGCATTAAAATTTTTTTGCAATGTAATCATATTACAAAAACATCAATATACATGTTATCAGTTATCAATCCTTATCACTTGGACATTAAAGAAATTAAAACTATTGTCAGTACATAAATTTTCATTGGAAAAAATTAATCTTTTTTGATATTTTCCTCAAGGACGGTCAGAAAAAACAATGGATATGTAAATGGTGATTCTCAGAGGAAATGAGCAAGTCTAAATGCTACTTCAATTCTGAAATAATAGAAGTTCAAACAATGAATGGCTAAATTCACAACTCAAAATTATACCAAATGCAGGCCGACAAAAACTAAGTTTTCATTTGTGTGAAATCATTACCACACTTACAGAAAACCAAAGAAGCATTTGCAGAACCATGCTGGCTCTGCGCTTTTTGCTAATTTAGTTTGTGCAGAAGATTTGCAGGGTGGACCACTTATTCTTTATCACACGGAGCCAAACGTCTTTAGAAGAAGACACACCCACTAGGAATTAAGTAGTTTCTTTCCATCTTTCAGATTTTTGCAAGGAGATTTCACAGGACTCCATAAGTGACATCAATTAAGTAATAACTCTCACTCTGCAGGGGATATGCAGCACATTAATGTATCCACCTAGAAGTGATCCATGCCCGTTTATTTTCAGCATTTGGAAATGATTGGTGAATGTGATTCAGTGCCCTTGCCTGTTGTCTTGATAATCTCATGGTTTTCTTTTTTTGCTTTTTTTTTTTTAGCAAAAGGAAATGTGTGCTGCATAATAGCTTTACCACCCTGACCTCAATATGGAGTAAAAGGACAGATAACAAGGAAGTAGAAGCTGGTCACTTATACAAGTAAATTATTTTGCTACTTTGGCTCATTCTGGTCTCTGCTCAGTCCCCACATCCTGGTCAGCAGATGTGGCTGATAGTTAAAACCTGGTATTTCTAAGATTTAAGATAAGAAAAATAGTTCCGGTGTATGAAGAGTTACCTTTTTGTTTCTTAAACCATCTCAGTAAGAGCCCATACCCCATACTGACTGTCCTCAGGACAGGAAGTTGAGCGACCTCGAGTAATTTCTCCTACTGCCTCACAGGGACACCTTGCTGCCCTCCTTCCTCGTCTGAAACTCCTCTGGATTAATGGGTTTGTTAAACAGTAAAGGTAGAGGCGCTGCCTCTCATGAATCATAGTTTTTGTTTTGTTCAGCATGCTTGAAAGAGTTAAATGGAACCTTTCAGATCACAGAATTCTAGACCTGTAAGGACCTCTGAGAGGAGCCAGTTAGGCCTCTTATGTTTTTGCCAAGGCAACTGAGACGAGGCTCCAAAAGTAAAGTGAATGACTATCCTGAGATTACCCAGCTGGGGTGAGACTTGGAGAGGACACCACCCTCATCTGCTCATTCGCTCGCCTTCTCTTAACTAGGCTTAGCTCAACTCCCTCAGTCCACAGATGGAAAAACAGAACAAGTGTCAACAGAAATCACTCATTGGGGAGGAGTGAGTAGATTCACCTTTTCATTTCTGAAACAATCTCAGTAAGAGGTTAGTTTATCAGGGTGGCTAGCTGAGGCCTTGGCAGCTGCAGGGAGCTGGACCTTGAGGACAGGAAACCTATGATGGTTGGTGATTCATGGTGGTGGTGGTAGGGAGGGGCAGTAAGCCTTGACACTTCAGGCAGAACACTGGGCAACTGGGGGTGGAGGGAGTTCTAAGGTCCTGGCAGATCGGGAAGATGACAGTGGTGCCAAGGGGGATGATTACACAGAAATGAAACTGTGTTCACTTGACTTTTCCCCCTAGTCTCGGTTCTAGCTGCAACTGCATTGCAGACATATCTAAAGATAAAGAAGCCGGAGTTCCTCCTGAAGCCTCCCTTTATATTTGTCTTAGGGGCCACAGGAAGCCAAAAACCAGAGGCATCCTTAGTCCTCTCTCTTCAAGTTATCTGCTATTGTAACACCTGGATTTATTCTTCACAGCATTGATCACTCCCTGGAATGCTGCATGGTTATTAGCTGTCTCCACACATTTGCAACGGACCTTTCTTTCTCATCCTATACCCAGTGCCTAGCTCAGTGCATGACACACAGCAGGCTCTCTCTTCTGCCTTAGAGCAAGTTTATCCATGTGGCCCAGAACCGCTTTGAATGTGGCCCAATGCACATTCATAAACTTTTTAAAAACGTTATGAGATTTTTTTGTGACTTTTTTTTCCCCCTCAATGGCTATTGTTGGTGCTAGTGTATTGTATGTTAGTGTAGGTGTGGCCCAAGATAGTTCTTCTTCTTCCAGTGTGGCTCAGGGAAGCCGAAAGATAGGACACCCCTGACCTAGAGGGATTGAGGGAATGAAAGGGTTGCTAAAGTTATCCTAGAAAGCCCTAGGAATTTTTGTTCAAGGATGAAAACTCTATGGCAAGAACCAAAATAACTTAAAGGATTCCTAATTTATCATAAAATGAAACAGACAGATGAAAAATCAACCAAGCATTCTTTACTGAACGATCTTTACTAGAATCTGCAAACCAAAGATAGCACAGGAATGTGCAGGATTGGGGAAACAAAGGCCGTGGGGGCAGGGGGTGGGGAAGGGGGGTTCTTGTGGAGAGAACGGGAGCAACTACTCTTCTGAGAGCAAGGCCTGGTCCCGAAGTGGTCAGCACATGGATGTCCTGTGTGTGCTGTTAGATGTCCTGGAGTAGCTTTGCAGATAGACAGATCTGAGCACAAATGCTAAGTTGTCCACTTACTAGGTCAGTGATCACAGGCAAGTTAATCTCTCCAATCCTCTATTTCCTAATCTATACCACAGAGACAAGAGTAACTATTTCACAGGGTTGTTATAAGGCTGACATGAAAGACTATATCTCAGCAACTAGCTCAGTGCCTGCCACACAATGGGAACCACTACTATTATTATTATATGAGCTGTTGGTATTTTTATCTGATCTTAGATAATACTCAATAATCAAAGTTAATCTCCATCTGCTTTTCTGAACCAGGAATTACGGCTTTATCCTGGGATTACTCTAAGGTCGAGGTAGCAAGTGGGTTTCAGCTCATTTTCCAAGTCAGATGGATTTCTAGTGGCTGTTTGGGATGATGGTTGAGATGCACTGTGTTGTGATTGATTGTGAAGTCAGCCAAGGATGTGAGGCTAGGCTCACTGGCTCTAATATTAGAATTGGTAAGCCTCTTCTAGTATCACAGAGACTAGCAGCTATGTAGATATTATATAACAAGCATAAACAAATGGAAAGAATGGGCTGAGAGTCAGGTAATCTGGTCTCTACTTCTAGTTCTGGAACTAACTGGTTAAGTGAATTTTATCCAGTCACCTCTCCATAAAGTTGTTTTCTATTTAAGTCCTGTGATTTGCCAATATTGATTTTGAAAATATAAGTAAATATGTATAGGGCAGGGCTTGGCCTACTGGAAGTCCTTGATGGTTCTTTGTTGAGATAGTTTTTTGAAAGAAAAATGAAAGCCCAAGGCAATCACACAGATGTGTAACAGTTAAGTATTTCCTGTCCTCATTCAAAAAGCTTGACTCTTCCTACCAATGAGGAATATATTTGAAAGGAGAAAAAGGATTACAGTATTTCTGGCACTGAAAGACCAAAAAAAACAAAAAACAAAACAAAAAGCCCAACACCCAGCTAATGCTTAGGGATGCTCCAAGAAAGACAAGGCTCTTGAAAATGTGGCAGCTCTTTAATAACCACGGCACCATTTAAAAATAGCTGGAATTAATTACAGAGCTAATGACCCATTGAAAGGCTTATTTAAATACCAAAGCCAGCACTGAACAATCATGGAAAATATGGCGTAAAGGGGTTTTGGAGAGAAGAAACCAGGGACAGCAGTTGAAACAAAAAACACATTATCCTAGAACACTAGCTACTTTGGTGAGAAACATTCAGGATGTGAAACATCTCAGGGGAGTTCTCACACTGGGTAAAAAGAAGCCACTGGGATCAACAGAAAGACAAGAAGATGACACGTACGGTCACCTGCTTGGAAAAGAAGGGCCTCTTATTCAGCATTCACTGTGGGAGGAGAGCCCTTCACAAACAACGGGCCCTCATCACCCAGACTTTCTTTGCCCTCCTCCCACCCGCTGTTTCTGACATATATACCTACACGGTTTTAATGTGCCATAGGATAAAATGAAGATTTCCACAGAGAGGAAAATATATGTTTTAATAAGTCCCCGTGGCTATTTTACAGCTGCATTATCTCCACGAGTTTCCTGCGTCTCAGTCCTCTGTGCCTCACATCCACACCATCACCAGCCAGCGAGGAGGTGATAATCTTCGGCCTGCCCTACTTGCCAGGCAAAAGTGACAGCACTGCAGTTCTTAGCTTCTCTCCGAACCAAAACGGCCCTGCTGTACGCCAGTGTCCGGGAGCGCGCAGGGCAGCCCGAGCTGGGAGTCTCATGACTGCATCCTCGCCTGTGTATTGAATGCAGTGCTCTTAGCCCCATTTACTGCGTAGTCCAGACGTGCCTTGTAGCTGCCTTGCTAAGTTAAACGTGTGATGGAATCAAAAGCTCCCAAAGCCCTTGAGATCTCCATGGGGGGTGGGGGGTGGGGGGTGGGGTGAAGGTGGGGGGAGGGGGACTCTTGACGTCTGTTGGTTTCAGGGAGCAAGTATAAATTTGAGTATAAATTGCTGCTCACAATAACGCTTTTAAACCGGCAATTATTTATACTGTACGACTTGAGGAACCCTGTAATTACTCCGAAAGTGCTTGCCAACGTCTACCCTGTGCCGTAATTGCCAACACAGCCTTGTTCAAAAGAACTAGTGGCTGTGTGAAAATTCTGTTTGGTGGTAGGTGACAGGAACAAGAAGTGGCTGCATCAGGTTGCGATAGTCGAGCAGAGTGGGGCAGATAAAGGACAAAGTCAGTGTCCTGCAGTCACAAGTGGGAAGAGAGGAAGGTGGTGGCTGGGAGGACACTCGGATTGCTTGAAGTTTGTTCTAGTTCTTTTCTAAGAAATACTGTCATCTTTTGAGCATGACTTTAAGGAAACTTAAAAAACAAAAAAAAGTTTCAAGTGGTAGTTTCGAAAGAAGAATGACAACCACTGGTCCCTTGTCCCCACTCCCACCTGCCCAGAAACTACTTTTCTACTTCCAGCCTCTACTTCTGATCTTCATAAGTGAATCTGCAATCGTGGAACCACCGCTTACACTTCTTGAAACATCCATCCGTGTAGGCCACTTGACTTTGTTGACCTACTTTCTGCCACTTCTTTCTATTACACACATCTCCCCCACTTGCAAGAGGGGTCCCCCTGCTTCATTATTATTATTATTATTATTTTGAACTGAACTGGGGGCCTCACTGCATTCGGGAAGCACACCCCAGTTCAGCATGTGGGTCCTCCTGGGCTGTAGCCAGGATTCGATCCTCGGTCCTCAGGGCTTCAAAGCGAGCGCTTAACCTGCTGAGCCAGCCCGGCTTTCCCCCTCTTCTTCTTAATGAAGCACAGACAGCAGAGGGGGTTCACGCTGTCTGCAATGAAAGCTTTGGGAGTGTCTGGCATTTCAGGTGCATGTTTGGGGACAATGGTATGCACTCGTCTCTCTTCTGTCTGGATTTTATGCTCTCTCCTTAAAGACCCACTCAATTGTGGATGAAGGGGACCATGTTCCCTCTCCACTGAAGTAGATCTTCAGTTTTGAGATCTACTGCTGTGAATAGTTTCATGAGAAACAGGGATGAGGGAAATCTGGCCTAAGTAATGTCATCTGAATTTAACTCATTTATTGTTCCTCCCATGCTCCCTTTCGTTCTTAAGCATATTTGGAAAAGTAGAGAACTCAGGCAGTTATTTGAAAGTAAGTTTTATATTACTTATCTAAATATATAAGGGACATGTTTTTCCTATTCTGAGTGCCCAGGCTGCCTTCTCAGTTGTGTTTGTTCTGTGGGTGCAGATATTGCCACTGACTGCCCCCGTCAGTTCTGAGAAGGTATGGTGGGTGAATATGCCCATGGCTCATAAGCCAAGGTCAGCATCCCATGAATCCACTGGCCATAAATGAGGTCCTCTCTACCTGGAAGTTCATGTCTTCCCCTCTTTTCATCATCTCAGGTTCCACTGGAGACCCCATTTATGATTCAAATCCCACTTCCTTCTAAGAGCCTTCTAAAATAAAGCCTTGTAAACTATAATACATGTTTCTCTTCATCATTCATGTATCCAGTTTGAGCTTCCTTATTTATTATTGATTTTCTTTTTTGTACATATGTTGCCTTGCTATTTTCTCCCCAGGAAAACTTGTTTGTCTGGATTCAATGATAAATGACAAGATAACAGATTTATTGAAACTCGTATTTCTGCATCTACCCCAAATGTTTGACCCTCCCCAAATGCTTGAACAGCAATATGTACCCAATAAATACTTTTTAAAATAGCCAACCTTTACTCTGATTTAATTTCATGCTCACTGAAAATGTCTTATTCTCCATTCTAAATAAATTTCTCTTCCTCCTCCTTGCCAGCAGTAACAGTTTTCTGTTATCTGTATTCTTTTTGCCTACTACTCTGATTCTGTTGAACTTCAAGTTGCCATGGAAGAATCTGCATTATCCCTCTATAGTCATATCTAAAACTAATCCATTTGCTTAAGTAAGAAATGCACTCAACTGTCAAGGCTACCTGGGAACTAGAGAGTGGGGCTTTTGGCCCTGGAAGAGGATGTGTAAGACAGCACATGTGGTTTGGCCTTCATTTGGAAGCAGCAAAAATCACAGAGGTTGTGGTTAAGCGACAGGAAGGGCCAGGGTAGTGAACATTGTGTTTTGGCTGAGTTACTTTGTACTATTATGTAACGAGCTACGGGCTCAGCCTTTTGAGTTTAACTCACCAGAGTCAACTGTTACAAACTCTGGGATGCGAGGATAAACACAGAAAATTCTGTCCTAGGTCCTCCAGAAGTGAAGCCCACTCTTCATCAGGAGTACATTCCCTTGGGCTACAAGAGAAACATTGTGCAAACTGGAAACAAATACAAGTTATTTTCTAGACAGTGCTCTCAAAGAATTCAATGAAGTAAATTCTCTTAACTTCAGAATCCTTTGTGAACATTATGTATTTTAGAGCATCATCAGAGCAAATAGCAATGAGGCTCCGCTGATTAGAGCCTTAGTCAGTAATTGGGATAGTTAAATTTTCAAATAGCTGGAGTTTTACCCAAACAAGCACACAGATACAAAGGCAGTAGTTACGGTAAAGTGTTTATGGAATATTTCTAAAATCATCACATTTACTTTTCTTCTCAGAGAATTCTGAACATAATTTTCTCTTGCCTGATAATGAACTATCATAAAATATTTAAAAATGTATTAGAAACTTACAAAAAAGTACAAATTATAAATACTATAAAGCTTTTAAGGCCTTCTAAGGTGTATGACATTTTCCCCTCAAACTAAATGCCCCCGTATGTTGAGTTTTTAATAGTTTTTCTTTTTCCCATTATCAGTTCCATATGCTAGATCTTATGAGACTCTCCTAACTTGTAACTAATATTTCATCTTAGAATTAGTGATGTGCTTGGAACCTAACCAGATAACCAACTTGTCAGAGGACCTGTGTAAAAACCTATTAGAAATAGGATGTATTGGGTCTACAGGGATTTCCTGAGTCAAGGGTCTGAGCTTTAGATTCATCGAGGGCAAGAGGATAGATTCATCATAGGTGAAGTATTTCTATAGTAGGAAGACAAAAATGATCACTGAAATGCCACATTCTTCAAATTATCCAGAGAAAATGTAGTGCAGAGAGTAGATAATCAACTTTCTTTCATTTGCCTTACAGGCTTTGATAATTTGAAAGTTTCTCCATCTCTTCTCAATTCCTTCAAGGACATATGTTTTAAGGAGTGGCAAACTGATTTCATATGACTTAAGCATGACAAACTTTATGCCCCCCCCCCAATTTTCCAAGCTAAATACATACATACATACATATGTGTATACACACACACACATATATATACTGTATAAATTATGGCTACTGTTTTTCTTTATCACAGAGAGTCAAAAGTTACTATAGCAGCTTTTTAATAAGGAGGCAGTCTGAATTATACCAAGCAGTCTGTGAATAATTTGAGTTTGTGGTTTTAGTTCATTTTGGATCATATCACTCAATCATGTGCAGTCTATATCAGCTAAGTGAAAAGTTCATCAGAGCAAGTCTTTATTCTGTTCCCTTGAGAAGGCATTAAATTTTGATCTCTTTAGCTAATGTGACTGACTTTTTAAAATGGTTTAGGTTGAAAATTACTATACAGCCACAAAATGCAGTCTGGCTATATGTTAAAATGTATGTCACTTTAAAAACAGTAAGTGCTGTTCTAAAAAATTTTTTTCTATTTATTTATTTTTGTTTTCAAGAGTGCTTTCTGAAAGAGTCAAATTCATGTGACATAACCAGGGTCAGCTTGCCCCCGTCACACCCTTAATATTTTAACACAGGAACTGGGCTGCCATTTCATTTTTGTTATGTTTTTGCTTAATCACTATATTCAAGTGGTTACCCTGCCTCTAAGGCGGCTGCTTGGGCAATGTGTCAAGCTGCCCTTTGCAGCAGCTGCTAATATTTCCCTGTAATTTTAGGCTAAAAGTCATTTCCTATTGAAAAGTTACACAGGCTTACTGAACAGAATGTAGAAAATATAGGAAAGTATAAAGAAAAAAATGTATTCATAGTCTTCACTCCTGGAGATAATTCAGGCTTTAAAAATGTACACATCTGTATACACGCATCTTCACACACACATGAACACATATACGTAGGCAGTGATGTCTTCAGTAAGAATTTCGAACATGGGGAGTTTACTTCGTACTTTTTAAATGTCAGAACATGCAAACTAATTATAAATAACTGCGACATAATTGTAATTGTTTTAAGAAAGTAATGAAGAAAAATTTAAGGCTCCTTACGTTGAAATGAATGCAAGAACTTCAACCAGTGTTGCAGATTCAGGAAAACTTGGGGAAGGTGCTTTAACCACAAGATGGCTCCCAAGATTGTGGATACCCCCACACTTTCCATAATGTAATAGATTTCAAATTGTTAAATATCAACCTTTTTTTTTTAAAGGGTCAAGAAAAACAGAAGGATAGTAAATGTCAATCAAAAACTATATCCATGTAAGTGAAATTCTCCCAAAGTGAGCACAGAGTCAGTCTACCAAAGCAAACCCAAAAAAAGGTGAATATTCAAATATTCAGACAAGAATCCCTGTTACTGAAGCAAACCACAAATATTTGCTTTGACCCTAGTATGTCCAAGATTCTGACTATGCAAATACTAGGTATGCCAGACAAATGTCTAGCTTGGTAGGCTTCTTTGCCTAACTAGATACACCTGCAATTTTTCTTTTTAAAAAGGATTTATTTTATTGTTTGAGAAAAAGAGAGAGAGAGAGAGAGAGAGAGAGAGAGAGAGAGAGAGAGAGAGAGAGAGAAGAGGGAGGGCCCAGAGTACTCTCCATACTTGCACATCATCAGTTGTGACATAGTTTCATGCCACACAGGTGGATGTGGGGCCACATGGGGCAGGAACTGAACTGCGGGCCTCCCACATGGGAGGTAAGAACCTTAGCCACTGTCCCAGCGGTTACCAGTTGTGCTGCAGTTCAGCACATGGTTTTTGCAGGGGCTGGGCCCAGAAATTGAACCCCAGACCTTGCGGTTGCAAGACAAGCACTGAACCATTGAGCTATTCTGACATCTCCCAGTTTTTCCACATGAGATTCCATGTTTTTTTTTTTTTTGTATTTTGGCTGAAGTACACATTTATTCTAATGAATAAAGGATATTAAAAAGGCCTTTAAATTAGAAGGTGTCTCACTTCACTTCAGAATGAAGTCTATCTTGTGAGTCTGATTAGGAAACTTTCATGAGATGGTAGATCTTATGTATACAAGTATATTTTCAACTACTGCAGTGGTCAAGAACACTTAGGATTCAAGTTGTCACCTTTGTAGAACTTAGGAAAATTTCCTTGAACCTCATTTTTTTCATTTCTAGCCTGGAAATCTTATCACTCGTCTCACCTCCTGGTGTTCTAAAAATGAAATGAGAGAGTACAATGCTTGGGAGACAGGGGGCCCTCAGTAAATGATCTTTCTTATTGTATACCCCAAGAGTCTACTAGGAAACTGGCTCCCCAGACATTCAAACGATGGCTTTTCTTGTGTGGCTACAGCACAGACATTGTTTATCAGAGGACACTGTGGTTCGTTCTTAGTGGTCACTGGAAAATTTGTTCCAATACAACAAGTACACACGCACAGGTAACGATGCCCTACATATGAACTGTAGAGCAAACATGGCACTCAGTATTGGGTGAAACGTTCTCACAGTATGCCATGGGCCTGGCCCAGATTTCACTCTGTCCTCTCACACGCAGGCCTCCTAACGTGAGCATGCTTGTCCCCGCACATTTCCTTCCTTTGGCCTGTGAATTGATGTCCAGATAGTGTGAATTCATACCTGAGAAATATGCATGTTGACAATCAGTATACAGTACAGCTGCAGAGATATGGCTGAGTGGCTCTGGGATTAGACACAGAAATTCAAATCTTAGGACTGCTATGTGATCTTGGGCACACCACTTTAATCTCACTGATCCTGGGTTCCCCTTACCTATAAAAAGGAGAGAACAACGGTTCCTACTTACAGAGTTGTTAAAAATTCAACGTGACCATGCATGTCGACTGCTTAACTCAGAGCTTGGCACATAGAAAAGATTCAATAAATGTCAGCTTGTGTTATTGTTGCCGACTTTATCCTAATATGGTTATCTTCACATTTGGTGAATGTGAAGAGCTATTGGTTGCTGTTTAATTTTTTTTATTGTTTGCAG
Organism: Craseonycteris thonglongyai; assembly: GCA_004027555.1. NCBI lineage: Eukaryota > Metazoa > Chordata > Mammalia > Chiroptera > Craseonycteridae > Craseonycteris > Craseonycteris thonglongyai. Next base: position 14,251 of record PVKE010016830.1, on the reverse strand, counting down.
CAATGACAATTTGGAAGAGAATCATCCACTGTCTCATGTAGTTACTTTCACCTTCACTTACAAGTAGGCTGACCAGACATCCCTTTTCAGCCTCGTCTCACTGGGCTCAATTCAAATGTCAGTAGGCTGACCAGACGTACTATTTGAAACAAGGACAGTACAGTTTTCTGTCTGACTGAAAACAGGATGTCTGGTCAGTCTACTTATGAGAGAGCTGACTAGGGTGAAGGGGTAATTATGGGTAAAATACTGTTTTTCTGGGTTCAAAGCCTCCTGGGCCATAACACATCTAATCTTTTGGTCTCCTTAGGATAGCCTTCTACAAGAAGGATGAGGGACATGCAAGAGAAGTCACCTTTCACTTCAACTTTCAACATGTTTATTGGGCAAAAATATTTGGAGGATGGAGAATCAGAGAGAATCCTAGATTAAAACTCTTTTCTCAAAGTAAAATAATTATTCTAAGAAAATTATGTGAGACTGTACAAGTATTGATATTTAAATAACTCAATATGCAATAACAGCATCATTGCACATTTTTTGTTTCACTCTTTGGGGTTTTAAAGTCAATGCCACTAACCAACTGCTTACACGCTGCTATGGGCAAGCAGTGATCTCTTTGTGAGCTTGGTGAATATTATCTAGTGTGTGCTACCAATATCTCAGCAAAAAGACACAGTGTTCCTGAACCCTAGTTGCTGCATTGGCCTATCAGAGCTTTGAAGAACACTGGCTTCTTTTCAAGGGACAACAGAGGTTTAAAAGAAAAACAATAAAGTTGGGTTTAGATAAAATTGGTATTTTCCCAAGAATTCTTCCATAAAGGTGAATTCCATAGATAAAACACTGACTTTACTTCATTTTTTTCTTTCTCTCTCTTGACTTTTATTTTTTTTAATTGTTTTTCACAGAGAGAGAGAGGAGAGAGATACAAAGACAGACAGAGAACTGAACTGGGGGAACTCCCCAGTTCAGCATATGGGTCCGCACGGGCCGGACGGGCCGGGGCCGGGATTTGATCCTCAGTCCTCGGTGCTGCAAAGTGAGCGCTTAACGCACTGAGCCATCCCAGCTTCCCCTCTCTAAGTTTTAAAGGTGCTGTTTCTTGTAACCAGAAGCTCAAGTACTGTTGTTTTCAAGCTGAATACTGGTTTCAGACAGTGGTAGATGTGACAAAAATAACTTTGCAAATGTAATTCACAGTGTGCATGGTATATGTCATCTATTTTTATGTATTCATTAGCTAAGGCATTTTGAATACCTCCCTGCTGAATAATGAGGTAAACTGCATTTGTCCAATATCTTCCTATTTGTGTCACATTTGCATTTGGCCTCAGCCTAAATTTATGTTATTCAACAACCAACTCTTGTTCACTCATAATGGATTTTCTTCAAATGGATTTGTTTCATGTTAAAAATTAGTGATAAAGGTAGTTTTTTTAATGGGATAGGTAGCAGGCAACATCAACTTCTGAAGCATAACCTAATAGTGATAATAATTATTAGTTAGCTATATCACCTCTACAGAACCAGAATTATAATGAAACTTAATTTAGCTCAAATATATACATATGTGTGTGTGTATATATATATGAGGGCTGTCTGGGAAGTATCCAGCCATGTAACCACTGTCATTAGATTGACAATGGCTGGATTTTTTCTGCATAGCCCTTGTATATCTACCACCTGTTTTTTGAAAAAAATTTTTAAATTAGCTAATTATGATGTGACCTGAACTGAGAAAGTCAATACAACTCTTGAACAACCAATCAAACACTTAAGGAAAATGAATTGTCTTTGGGCTTGGGCTAGGTACTCAAAAGGATTTATAGATGTTATTCTCCTCCAGGCTTGAAACAGGAGTTAATTTTGATACAAGTATTTTGCCCCCCTGTTTACCCTTGATGTCGGTAAACTGTTCAGTAAACATTTGGGTAATATGATGCAAAGTTAATAACAGAGGTCTATAATTAACAGGCACTCATATGGGCACTCTAAAAATAGGGTACTAAGGAAAGTCTTCTTATTAGGCAATGTGATCAACAATTAATTGGTTAATGTCTATATAGCCCAACTGTATATAAATGTATGATTATTATAATTATGGAGAGCAGAGTTCAAAATTGACTTCAAGTTCAAAGAATAGTAATTTATACATCTAAGTACAGACGCAAATATTTAACTGTGTAAAGATACGTATTTTAATGGTATTTCAAATATTTAATGAGTATTACTCATCTCTCAAGTTTTACTTTTTCTCTTTTTAATGTAAGTTCTTAGATGATGCAAAAAATTGTAATTCCCTATTGCCATTAATAACATTACTTTAATATTATTGTTATTATTACTTTTTTCCAAAAATTTAGTCATAGGAAGGGAAGAGGGAAAATTTGGGAGTACATGCAGAAACTGCCACATTAACCACAGCGCATACTTGTGGGTGAATAAGGAGCAGGTGATTTAAATTTATTGAAAGCTAAGTTTACATGGAAGAGAGAACACCAAGTTGGTGCCTGGTCTCCCACTCTTATATAAGGGCTGCCTGGAAAGTATCCAGCCATGTAGTATGAAAAGTAAGGGCATTTATGGCTGGGGTTTTTTTTTTTACCCGGACAGCCCTCTTAAACTATTAATACTTGAGGTGGGAGAGATGACTAGGTTGTAAAGATCATAACAAAATAACAATCCCGACTTTTAAAAATGGGAATTCAGGAAGATTATTTGTCATTTGATTGGGGCCATGAGGAATGAATATCAATAGGCAGCGGAAGTTGAGATGGGGTGAGGGAAGCCAGGTGGCCACCCAGCATGAGCATGTGAGGTGCATTCAAAGAAAGGCTCGCTGTGTATCAAAGGAAGGGTGAGAAGTAGGCAGCTAGGTTGGCAAGACCTAATCTTAAAGGGTCTTGATACTCTCTTAAGGAATTTGAATTTATTTTCTGAAAGCTTTATGAACTTAAAGTTTTTGAAACAGTTTTATATTAATTTAAAGTCAACTATTCATATTCATGTACTAGATTATACAGATTTTGTCTCATCTGCCCTAGTGTTCAACCACACAGATGAGCATATGAGCTTTTACTTTTGTGTCTAACCCTTAATAAGCAGGGACTTTCACAACAAAGTTCAGATTTCTGGATCCTCCTGAAAACACAAAAGACCTGGCAAATGGTGGACCAGTAATTCTAAATGGCGACAGTTGGTCAGATGCCAGGGAGGTGGCTCCCTCCCGATGGCACATGCGCTGTCCAGTGGTCCAGGTGCCTCTTCTATCTGCCACACTCATATCATATGTATAGGGGCATTAACTATTTGAACTTGTGCCTTCTGTTTTAAGGAGAGGCTCTCTCTCACCATCAAGAATCGTTCTACCATGGCTAACAGCATAAATTAACTTACATGAGTTAATTTACATTGATCATCTGTGGTCTTACTTCTTCCCCCCCCCCCCCCTTTTTTGTGCATCTCTCATGCCAATGAGGTTTCCCATTTCTTCCTTTACTTAAAAGTGAAGATGAAGTACTTTTAAATAAAATTTCTTTGGGTTGAAAACCCAGATGCCATCTGTGAGGAGCGCAGGATGAACACATGGAAAAGACCATGCCCAGCGGCAGGATCTCTCAGCCTCAAGACTACTGACACTTAGGTCTGGATGACTCTTTAGTGTGTGTGTGTATGTGGGGGGCTGTCCTGGGCACTGTCGGAGGTTCAGCAGCATCCCTGGCCTCTACCCACTCAGGGCTAGTAGCACTCCCATTGTGACAATCAAAAATGTCTCTAGACATTGACAAATGACCGTGGGGGTCAAAGTCACCCCCGGCCGAGAACCACTGCTCCATGGGGACGAGGGTTTCCAAGAAAATAAGCTCTGAGTAGGAGAGTGGTGCTCTGCTGGGAAATGAATAGAAGGATGCTTATTCCTCCCTCTGACACTTCTGTCCCCTGTGCATCTTTCCATTCTGCCCCCACTGTGGGGAGGTGAAACCGCCAAGCAGCCTCAGCTAGTGATGCCGAACAAAGCCCCAATGGCCCTCCTGCTGTGAGGACCTTCAAACGCCTCTACCAGGTGGCACAGCAGTGAAGGCTCCTCATCCTCTATCACTGGTGTGGCAGAGAGAAAGAAGGCGGGAGCTGGCATGACCTACTATCGAGACCCAAATCGTTCCCTGCCCAAGTGTGCTTGGGATGCCTCTGATGACAAAGGAGGCCCATTGTCTCCAACAGGGCAGTGGTCAGGTTTGGCCTGGTTGACCCTGGAGAGAGCAAGATGCTAACCTCTGGGTGGCTAGAAGCAGGCCAGCCAAGACCTCGGCATATACCACACCACATCCCAGGGCTGCCCGGCCCAACACCAAGGCCTCTGACATCTAAAGCCAAGTTCACTCATTGGGGAGCTTCTTTCATGTTTTCCTGTAATATAAGTTTACCTTGGGGATGCTGGGATGGCTCAGCGGGTTAGGCGCTTGCTTTGCAGCCCCGGAGCCTGAGGATCGAATCCCGGCCCAGGCCCATGTGAGCCCACATGCTGAACTGGGGTGTGCCCCCAGTTCAGTTCTTGCCGGGGCCTACGTGGGAGGCTCCGAGCCCAGTTCCTGCCCTGCGCAGCCCCGCGCCCACCTGTGGAGTGAAACTATATGGAAAACTAATGCTGTCAACTATGGAGACTACTCTGGGCCCTCCCCCTTCTGTCTGTCTGTCTCTCTGTCAAAAAAAGCAATAAAAATAAATCTTTAAGTTTACCTTTAATCTAAGCATGATTGTTCTATTAGCAAACTGTCAACATGAGATTTTGTATGTTTTCCTAGTATAAGAATGACAAACTTTTGTAGGGAAAAGTGGGCAGTTGTTGAATGTCAACGCCAAGAAGTAGGTAAAAGTTGACTGAAGAGTTTTGATAGTTTTCAGATGGCCTTTGGGTTGGATTACTTTTGAGCTAAGAAAAAAACATATCAAGATTATGGCATTTCCTGGAGTGCCAAATAGATAGGCTGACGATAAGACTTACAAAATCATACTTTTGTGGTTAGTGTCTTTTCACACCTTTTTTTCTTCTGGCATATAGAATCTAATCATTTCTCTGTGGTGAGAGGTCTTCTATGTAGGAAATTAGTTGAGTTAAATTAATCAATGAAAGTGGTTTGTTTGTTTTGCGCCCCTTCTCAAGGAAACCAAAGGCCCCATTTCTACAAAACTCAAAGTCCCCTGGATGATACGGAGCAAATATATAATAGAGGATCAATGTGGTTTAGCCAATGACAATGGTGATTCTGGTCCTCCTGATGATTTGGGTGAGGAGTGGTGGTTTAAAATGAAAATAGGACAACAGCAAAGAGAAGTGACAATTGGCCTCCTCATTCACTAAATAATGAGTAAACGAAATAGCAGTCACCCACCAAAATAGAGATCGTGTTTACAGTAATGATAGCTCAAAAGCAGGAGCCGCTTGAACAGGGGGTGAATGAACAACACTGGGGTAAAAGAGGGACAAGGACAAGGAGGGTTTTGAGTAAGTTAAACCGACTGGCCACAAAGAACGAAAGAGAGCGGGGCTGGGCAGTTGAAGCATCCTTTTATTCACAAATCAATGGCCACTATTCAGGCCAATATGGTTTGATTTAGCAGATATTAACTGCAGCTGAAGTGATGGAAATACGTCAGCGAAAGAAGAGCAAGATAAACAGGAGAAACCCACACTGACTAAAAACGGAGATGAGAACAGAGACTGACATTTAAAGACCAGATTAAAAGGATAGGAAAATGGAGAGAAAAGTCAGACAATGTGAGTGTGACACCCTTAGACAGAAGGGAGGTGAGGGGCAAGATCTGAAGATCTGCTTATTAGTCTAGGAGAAAAGAGAGAGGATAATTGATCACGGACCACAGGTCATGCAAATATAGCACAGGCACTTGGTAACTATTTGTTGAATAACTAAACATGCACGAAAACTTCCTTTCTTTTGGAACTTTAGGACGATAACAAGATTTTATGTGATATTGTCTTAAATTTTTGCCCTTTGGAGAAGCTCAGAGCCATGGGCAGCTTTAATGATGATTTTCAAACAGGTATTATATTTAGAGAAATTTCCATGAGCCTCAGTCTTGGACCCTTGATGCTGGTCCTGTCACAAATTCAATTAGGGGGTCATGCTACAGTAGCTGGAGCACTGGACTGAGGAGTTGAGAGACCAGGTTCCAAAATTGGCTTTGCTGTGAAGTGTGTGATGCTGGGCCAGCCACTTAACCTTTCTGAGTTTCTGTTTCCTCTGGAGTAACAGGAGCGGCCTGGACTAGATAACTCTCAGGACTCTTCCACTCTTACGCATGCAGTGAAGTGCATTGCCATATTAATCACATATTCCCCTCGTCTCTAGCCTGCCTTCCATGCCCAGAGTTGAATGGCAGATAAAAGTTCTTCTTGTTCCCACCTCTCTCCTCATTTTGCCTGCTGGTGGCTTGTCAACAGTACTTTATATAATCAATTCTGGAAATGTTTACTCATCTGTATTATCTCAGGATTGTTATTTACTGTTCCTGCTTTTTCCTCCCGGGGGGCGGGGGGTGGGGGAAGGAATTTTGACGTGTCTCTCTCTCAGGCAGACCACAGCAAACAACAAGGATAGATTTTCACAATACTCAGCATGAAGGGACCCTGCTCTGGTGGCTTCTGTGACACAGTTTGAACTGAATTCATTGTGATGGTATATTTGAAGTGGTTTCCTGTATTTTTCTGGGCTTTTAAAGAGTAAATTAAAACTCTGTGCATGGGTCTTTGTGCTGTTTCTCTTAGTTGGGTTCCCTTCCCCCTCCCCATTTCTATGAAAATACAAATAAACTGTCAGATCTTTGTACAAAAATGCCTGGCCTAGTTAAACAGGTCTAACCCACCGCTGGCAGTACTTCTGGATCTGATAACATTACATGGAAAAGCTCCGTAGCACTCTTAGTTGAAGCATGAGCAGTGAAAAAATTGTGGCAGAGGTGTAAGGAGTCTCTGATTCCAGTCCTTCACTGGCCATACGTAACGTATCCCGGGCATGGCACTTACTCTCCAAACCACCTGATCTGTAAAGTACATGGAATGAACTAGATGATTTCTAAAGTTGCTGATAGGTCTGTGATTCTCTAAGATACCTGACTAGCTCAGGAACTGTTTTTGTTTGTTGTTTGTTTAGCTTTGTCACCTTCTGTGATCAAAATTCTGCTCCCAACTGGGGAGTTATCAAAATTCACTCATCAGAACACTGCCAACATATACAATGAAGCTCACCCCTTTTTTGTTACCTTGTTAAAAAGTTACAACCCGTGCAAAGATAACTGGTACAAATAGAACAATAGCCTAACTTTAAAGTACTAGGAGCATTCTGAAGAGGCCAGAAACGCCAGCATGCTCAGATGGGGAGAGGGAGGTCTGACCTGTGTGTACCATGTGTGAGCTACCATAGGTCTGCAGAACAGAGACTTAGGTGTACCCTCCTCTGTCCCTCAGTGTTCCCGATTTGAATCGCAGGGCCTTAGAGCAACATAGCAAAGTTGAGCAGCCTTCGATGTAGAAAGAAGCTCAGTTACTGGGGATAAAGTGGATTCATTTGTTGGAAAGTTGCTGTTCCGCATTTCACATGGCCAATGTAGGGCAAGGAGGGGAGAATGACTTAGAAATCAGAAGTCAAGGCGCAGGAAGAATCCCACGAGAAACCAATCACAAAAGGAGCATGATGCCTCATATTTGCGTGGTCCTTCACAACTTTCCCAAACTCTGTCATAATTTGGGCCTATTCAACCACAAGAAGTATGGGGAGGATAACCCGAAGGGTTTAATAAGCCCACAGCTATTACAGATAGCTGGATTGTCTCACCTGTCTCATTGGTCACCAGATAAAGAGTGGCATTTAACACAACACCTTCCCACCATTAAAAAAAAATAATAATACTGATGATAAAAGCTACAGTATGAAGCACTTACTGATGGGCCAAGCACCTTAAGTGTATTATTTAATCCTCAAAACAATTCATGGAGGGTGATGCCATTATTATCCTTGTTAATAGACAAGAGCTCAGTAAGTTAAGCAACTGGCCCTGTGGTGAGGGAGACAAATCACCTCGATCATGGATAAATTTGCCCAGGGCCAAAGGTTTATCCTGAATACGGGAATGAGAGACAACCAAGACACAGCTGCCGGTGACATTTATTTCTTCGAGGTTTGGGCAGAAGTCCTGACTATCGTATCCTAAGTTACCACGCATATTTTTAAATAAACGTGTGCTCCAGTAACTCCCCATTCAACCAAGCATCGTCAATGTAATAATTACACCGGCTGTGACACACGCTTAGCCGAGTGTATTTTTTATTTTAACAAGCTTGAGTAAGTGCACGAGTGTGGGCTGAGCTTTTTGCTCGACAGTCAATACTTGAAAGCTGGCTGCAACCTTTAATTTAAGCATTCGCTTGTAGCACCAGCAGGGCTACGGGGCTTCTGGTATCAAAGGCACACACACTCCTCCATCCTTTCATGGCCCTGCTTCTGTAAGCAGCATGATTGAACTGCGGCACCACAGAAACTTGTTTTCCCTCCTCCTGGCAGCGCACGCCAAAACACCCCTGCCCCTTCATCTTAGCGACATCACCATGAAGTCCCTGAGTCAATTTATAACAAGCAAGGTGCAAACATCCACTGAAGGAATCCCGTGGCAGAAGCCTTCCATGTATGTCTCAACAGCACTCAAGTGGCAAAGTGTCCACACAGAAACCCAAATCCTACCATGCATGGAAGGCTCTTTTGCTACATCGCCCCCGCCTCCCTTTTTTTTTTCCTCCCTAAATGATTCAGGAAAAGGAGGACACAGAGAACATCTGATTCTTCCTAATGATTCCACGTGCCTTAAAAAGGTCTGGCACGTCCCCTCAGTGGCTTCCCATCATCTTCCGTATAAAGAACAACAAACTCCCTAGGAATAACAGCTCGAGCCCTTCCTGGTCGGAGCCCCTCCATGGCCTCTTCTAGCTGCCTCATCACCTAAAGTCCCCACAGGCCACACTGAACCACTTGCCGTCCCCAGAATCTCCTCCCTCGCTGTCTAGCCTTTGAGAATTTTCGCAAGCTCTTCCCTATGTTGGGAATTCCTTCCTTTGCTTCGCAGCTCAGCTAGGCCTTTACTTCCTCCAGAAAGCAGTTCCTCCCTAACTCCTCGTTCTGATTAGGGCTCCTCTGTGCTTCCATCGATCTCCCGTCACTCTAGAGTGCACTTGCACTGTGGCATGCATGACTCCATTTGTCTCCGGCCCTCACTGGTCTGTGCGCTCCTTGAAGGCAGGGACTACCTCTTCTTCTCTGTCTGGTTCCAGTTCTTTGTACAGTGCCTGGGACACAGCAGATGCTCCATGAATGTGTTTATATTTTGCCTACCTGCACCCCACCAAAGTGTTCTCTAAGAGCTCCCAAATGCAATTTGTGGGATGACCCAAACTCAGAGTCTGGGACAATGCACTTTTGTGAGACTCCCGTGGTGCACTGCGGTTGTGTCAGAAGAGCAAGGAGCTTAGAAATCCAGCTTGGCTTCCAAAGGCAGCTCCATGCTAGCACTGAGATCCTGCATAGGCTGCTCTTGCTGCCTCTCGGAGTCTCAGCTTCCTCTTCTGTAAAAAGGGGGCTGAAGGCTGACATGAGTATTGACTGTGGTTATCCATTTCACAACGCTTGGCACGAAGGGAGTGCAGAAACGACAGATTTGGAACAGGGGTCACTGCTAACAGTGGCAGGGCTTGGATCATGCAGAATTAGAAGCCTCTTACGTTACGTGATGAGAAATATAGTCCAAGTACCTCTCACATCAGCCCCCATTTGACTGGGTCACATACCTCATGTCTTTGGGCACCGCCATAGGCCCCTGTTAAAATGCCAACATGCGCCAGCTGATACAAAATTGGATGACCTTAAACTTGTGTATGTGATGGGCACACTTTCCATGTGAACGTGATGACAATGACATGAATCACAATACTTTTTCAGTGTTTACTATGTGCTAAGTACCTGTTACAGGTGAGACATTGTGGTAAATCCCTTCTCTGTGTTACTTCCTACTTTCCAAAATCCCTATAAGGTCAGTATTATTATTACTTTTATTTTATAGGTGATAAAACTGTAGTTTGGAGGGGTTATATGACCTGCCCAAGATTCATCAGCCAGTATGTAGCATTACCGGGACTTAGATCTTGTATTTGAAAAACTTTCCAAATTCACACAATGGCTCTTACACCAAATGCCAAACTTCTCACACTCTTGTCTCCCATGTCACCTGGAAGAGCCTGGAGAAAATGGGACTCAAGACCCAAACATTGGGTCAGGCGAAAGGGAAGAGGAGGCGGTCTGGAGAAATGCACCACTCCATCTTCATGTGCTAGGAAGGCAACTCTGACCTTGGTTACTAAGCACTGAGGAAGGAATGAGGGACCCTGAAAAGAGCCAGTTTGCCGGAGGACATCTTTAGCTCGTGCCAGCACCTTCAGCAAAGACCTAGCATGTGCAAAGAAAACATTAAGTCTTTTAAGTCTCAGAAGAACTTCCTATTCCTATAAAAATACCATTATGTCTTCTGCTTCACTCTCTTCTCCGACCTTCCTTTTGGGTCACTCAAAAGCCAGTGTTAAAAAAAGAAAAGAAAAAGGGCAATGTAAAGGCTGCCATTAGGCCTTTGTGATGTAGTTACAGCTTTGTACACATACTTGAAATATGTAAATGCCTTTAGTTTCCCTTGTGTACAGTTGTAGATACAATTTTGTTTGTGAAGTGGTGGTACAAAAGAATTGAGAATAAACAAATGTGTGTTAACAAATGTTTTTGAAACCTTCCAAAACCTCAAGTCTAGAGTACTTCAAGTACTGCGAGTATATTATTTATATAAAAAAAAAAAAAAGAGAAAGTACTAGAATATCCCCACTTTTTAGTAAGCTTGTGATTGAAGTACAACATACACTTGAAAACAGGCCCAAAATATCAAGGTAAGCCTGATGAATTCTCAAAGTGAACAATCTCAGATAAGAAAAAAAGGCCTTTGGTTTTTAAACAGTTTTCGATAACTGTGTCAAAACCACGAAATTATGTGAAAACTTAATGTCTACAATTTATTAAGTTCAGTTAGCAGAAAAATGCTAGAAAGTTAATAAAATACAATGCCCCCAAAGGAGCCATTTTACTTCAAAGAGGACAATTATCTTGGAAATTTAGAGGAAATTTTGTTTTGTTTTTCACCGTGAATAGGCACACAGTTATTTCTTTAGCTCTTTTACAAAGGTTAATGCTTCACCTTCCCAACAGCCTTTCGAAGGAGAGAGGATGCTATCTATCTTTGTTTCCTTCCTATCCACTCCCATCCTTCCCAGTGTGATCACTGTGAGTTGTTCTGAAACTAGGCCATCTCACTCTCCTTAGCCCGTTTGATTTGGGGCATTTCCAAAGGAAATGAGGTGCTTTCTCTCAAGGCAGGCTAGCTGTAGGCCACTGCTTCACCTGTTTACACAGTGCGTGCGTTTCAGCCTATACCTTTAATTGGCTAATACAACAATGCTGGAGCGAGCTGTCTTGCTACTCCATCACTGCTCAGGCTACAGAGGCCCCAAGTCCTCTCAGTGACAAGAGTCAGGAGCAAGACCTTGGAAATGCAGAGAATGTCAAAACACATTTGCTCCCACTCAACAGACAGCCTGTCCAGAGGAAACCAAAAGAAAGCAAGACCTGTGTGCCCCCGGTTTGATAATAACAAGGAGGCTGAGGGCCCAGCTACAAAAGGGCAATGTAAATGTCTACACGTTTTGATACCAACAAAGTGATGATAAAAGTAAGAACAAGTATTTGAGCACTGCTTTCTAACTGCACATTACTCTTCACTGGAAATTTCAGGGCAGGCTGTACTCACATCCATTTAATTAGTATAATGGAACGATTCTGCCAAGTGCATCTGAAGTCAAGTCAAAGGCTAGCCTTCTTGATAACACTCTAGGTGTGGATGGGTATCTGGGCAGACCTCTTCCCTCTTGGAGAGGCTCTGAGCGAGCGTGAAGGCTGGGCCTCCGGTGGAGGTCTCATCACTGATATGGTGGCAGGACCTGTGAGAGCTTCCTGTCACTCACACTGTCATTGATCCCTCAAGTGCCCACATTAGTGACAAAAACCTCACATTGACCAGGAGTTGGAATAGCCCTGGAAGTTGTACTAAATTGTGGAAAGTATTTTTTCCTTGGTACAAGTCCAAACTGAAAAGACAAACAGCAGTAATTTGCTACTATTTTTTCCGAATGTACATTACAGATGATTAAAGATAAATCGTAAAGCCTCTGTAAAACCACCATTTTATGCCAAATCTCTATTGTATTAAAACAGAAAATAACAAAATTTCTAAGAATATAATATCAGTAATGGTTTGGGTCTTCCCGGGCCATTAAAGAGGAATATTAAAAAGAAAATGGGGATTGGAAAATTTGCTTCTGAATTCATGTTTGAAAGTGCTTTGCTTAGTATATAATTCATGGCCTAGCAGATAAATCTGTCTAGAGTTAAAAACGCTTCTTTTGCTACCTTGTGCTTTGTCACAAAGTCTTCTGTGCATTCCAGAGCAAATTGTAGAGCAGTGGTCCTCAAACTTTTTGGTGTCTGGATCCTTTTATGCTCTTAAAGCCCCAGAGAACTTTTGTTTATGTGGGTTATATATCAACAATTCTAAGAATTTAAAACTGAGAACATATAAAAATATGTATGATTAATTTTAAAACAGCAATAAACTCATTATATATTAACATAAAGTATTTTTATAAAAAATAAATGTATTTCCCCCCAAAAGTTAGTAAGAAGGATGTCATTATTTTACATTTTTACAAATCTCTTTTGTTTCTGACTTAGGAGACAGTTGAATTCTCATATCTGCTTTTGCATTTAATTTGCTGTGTGGTTTGTGTGTGTGTGTGTGTGTGAAGTGTATGAAGAATATCTGGCCTCATGCAGAGATATAGCTAGAAAAGGCTATTTTAATAGTCTTTTCAGATAGTTTTTTTTCCCTTTTATACTACATCAAAACTCAACAAGTGATGATTTCTTAAAGGTTAATTGGATATTAAACCTGACAGGGTATCAGTAATTTTTTTGTATTCTGTGAAATTCAAGTACCGGTATACTGGTATATTTTGTAACTTGACTGAATCTTTTACCTCTGCATATTTTTTTTATTGTTTTTGACAGAGAGAGAGAGAGAGAGAGAGAGAGAGAGAGAGAGAGAGAGAGAGACAGACAGAGAGACAGAGACACAGAGAGAAATGAACTGGGGGAACTCCCCAGTTCAGCATATGGGTCCGCATGGGTTGGGGCTGGGATTCGATCCTCGGTCAGAGGTGCTGCAAAGTGAGCGCTAACCCACTGAGCCATCCCGGCTTCCCCTGCATATTTTTATAATAGCATGCATTGATCACTTGGACACTATTAATTCACTGAGTTATGTACCTCTTCCAGATGTTGACGTCTGACACCAAATGTGATGATAGCAGGTAATCACATTTATTAATATCACAACTGACATCATCAGAAGAGTCTTTAAATATTGGGAAGTTGTCAAGTTCATGAAGTTGCATACAAGTGCTCCAAACTTCTCATATCTGCCTACAAGCTGGAATTTATTGGTAATAAACACCGTTAACTACTTTTCTTAAAACGACAGGCTCACTGGGTTCATTTCTGAGAAAATTTATGACATACACCTAAGTCTGAATAACTCCAATCAGTCGTAGGGCATTCCGTTTAAAAAGCAGCTAGTTCAGCTCTTAAACGAAGGCACAAGTACCTGGAGACAAACATTCTATTTCAATGTGGAGCAGAAGCGCTTTTTGTGCTTTCTGTGTATTTCCCATTCTGTCATAAAGAATACTCAAAAGACTTGTACTCAAGGGTCAACATTTAATAAACTTAATAATTTTTCCTGCTTCATCAAGGACATTCTGAAATGAACCTCACAATGTTTTGCTAACAGCAAGCCCACACAAATAATGACTGCAATGACTAAGGGTACAAATCAGTGTGACTGCCTTGATTCCTTCAAAGGTGCTAGAAGTTTTCCCCACCAATGCTTTGGCACTATTAATGCAAATGATTGATACAGTGAAGAGGGCACATAATACCTCAGTAGTGTTATGCAAATAGTTTTTAGTCTCTTGGAACCCCAGAAAGGGCCTTGGGGACCCCTAGGGGGGCCTGGATCAATATTGAGGACCACTGTG
>PVKE010016829.1:0-31509 GCA_004027555.1 Craseonycteris thonglongyai | reverse complement strand
CTTTAAATGCATTTACAGAGCTTATCATTTCAGCTCTATTTTTGTCTTTTCCCTGCAACTCCAAATTGAAAGAATCTAATTTTTCCATGGTGTCAGCAAGAAAACCCAAATCCACCAGCCAGCAAGAGTCTGTTAGTTCATCATAATTTTCATTTTTATCATGTATAAATGTTTTTATTTCTTCAATTAAGTTCACAAATCTTGTATGAACTTTACCTTTACTGAGCCAACGTACTTCAGTATGCAGGATGAGATCGTGTTCTTTATCTTCAGTATCTTCTAAAAGGGCCTTGAAAAGTCGGTGTTGCAATGGAGCTGCTCGAATTGAGTTGATTATCTTTGTGACTATTTTCATAACATGTTCAAAGGGCAGTATTTTACAACACAAAGCTTCCTGATGGATAATACAGTGGTAGGACATAAAGTTTGAAAATGATTCATCTTTCCTGCAAAGGACAAGAAATCCTTTGTTTTTACCAACCATTGCTGGAGCCCCATCAGTAGTTATCGCAGACAACTTATGCAAAAGCATGTTTATCGACCTGGCGTATGTTCTGAAAGTTTTATAAATATCCTCACCTCTCGTCTGTCCTTTCATTGGTAATATTTGCAACAGCTCCTCTTTTACTGTGAAGTTACTAAATACCATTCTCACCATAACTGCCAACTGTGCGGTGTCTGATTTATCTGTTGACTCGTCAAATTGCAGAGAGAAGCAGTCACATATTTCCAAGTCAGTCTTTAACTGAGTTTGCAAGTCTTTTGAATTGCGTGTATTCTTCTTGTGACTGTGTTATTTGACAACTGTAGGTCTTGTATCACCGACATAATCTCATGCTTGTTAGAATATTCCTCAAACAAACAATCGGCAGCAGTCAGAAACGCTTCTTTTAACAACTCACCATCCTGGAAAGGTATTTTCTTCTTTGCGAGCATGTGAGAAATTTTGAAAGAAGCAATGGTTGCCTTTTTAGATTTTTCCACATGTCTAGTGAAAACAGTCTATTGAGTAGTTCAACTTCATTTTAGTTGATTTATATTTTTCTTTCTTACTTCAGAGTTAAGTGGATAATTTGTATCAAAAGTGGTATGACTTGTCTGAAAGTGACGTTCCACATTATGTTTTTTCGACACTGCAATACTACTGCCACACAACAGAAAAACGCATTTACCTTTTCAATTAATGAAACAATATGATTCCTCCCAGTCTGTGTTAAAATTATAGGTTCGTTTTCTCTTATTTGGTCCACTCATTTTAGGACTAAAAACATAAAAATAAAAATAGTTATAGAACTACAATATCATATCAAATTGCCACCATAATAATAGATTACCTACCTCACTTTGAGTTCATTTAAAATTGAATATATCAAAACACTGTGATCCTAGCTAACCGTCACGACCCTATCAGTCCAGCAACCGCAATCAAAATGGCAACTTTGTGTCTCCCGGTTGGGTGGAGGAGAGTTTAAAGAGTGCAGCAGCTAAACAAGACGCGACATGTACAAAGGCGAAAGCTAGGGAAAAACTTATACATACGATATCGCAAACATACCAACGAATATAATAAACCTGTGTAGATACTCAAACAGTATTTTAAAATTCTAACAAATGTATAAAAATAAATTATAGTTTTACTTAAGCGTTTGTGAAAAACTTCTGATGCAGTCAAATAATGGCGGGTGCACACAAATCGGGCCGCCGGTGCCATGGCGCCCGTGGGCACGGGGTTGGGAATCCCTGGTATAGTATGTAGTATTAGCTAGGCCTGTTTTTAACAGTAATTCTCAAGCAACCAGAAACTACATTTATCCAGCATCTATCAATCCCAGTTTTTGCTCGTTAACTGAGAGTCTGCTGTATTAATTTTCTGTTTTGTGCTATTATCTTTTGCTCATTGTTTTTCTATATCAAAATTAAATGCCTTTGGGATACAGTGAATTTTAAAGTTGTCGACTTTGCATTGTACCATATTATCAGCCTTTGAGTATTTTTTAAAGTTGCTTATAAGACATGACACTGTACAGGGGACCTCTTTCTGGGTTTATATTCTAAGAAAGACTTAGTTTGGGCAGACACTCTGCTCTTCCCACATTTGTGGGTTCATTCTTTTCAGGAGAACTGGACGAATAGAAATAGTACATAGTTTCCAAAAACCATTTTGTATTGTTTAATTCCAGATTAAGTAAATTTCTGTATAAGGTTAATGAAGCATTTTAAACTGGGAAGGTAACCATATCTTCAAAACAGCCCTTGCCTAAAATTTATACTAATCAATTCCACGCAGCTTTTTCTGTCACTACTCTAGGAATTCTGAATTAAGGATTTAACTTATTGACCTCCTTATTAAATATCACAATCACTATATATAAATGTAAAATTTAAGTATCTTAGATTCCAGTGAATATTGAGAAATGTTTTCATAGAAACATAAACTATTTAAAAGAATGGTATTAAAATGTAAAAATTAAATTGATAATATAAAAGTGAAGAATTCTATTATTAATATAAATTTTATTTAAAATCAGATTACTGGAGGTGCCAGGATAGCTCAGTGGTTGAGCACTTGCCTCACAATTGCAGCATCTGGGGTTCAATTTCCAACCCAGGCCTGTGCAACCCCATATGCTGAATTGTGGTGCAACTAGTAATCCCTGGGATGGTTTTGTGGCAAAGGTTCTCACCTCCCATTCTGGAGGCCCCCAGTTTGGTTCCTGCCCTCTGCGACTCCCAATTCACCTTTGTGGAATGAAACCATGTCACAACTAATGATGTGGAACAAAGGAGACTGCTCTGGGCCCTCCCCACTTCTTTCTTTCCCAGCTTCTCTCAAACAGAAAAATAACTCTTTAAAAAAAATAAAATTGAATTACCATTCAGGATAAAAAGTGTGAACTAAATAGTTCACATGTTCAGTTCAAACAGCATGCTGTTATTGAATTCTTTTTTTTTTACGTGATTCTATTGTTTTTGGCAGAGACAGAGATTGATAGAGAGAGAGACAGAGAGAAGGGGGAGGGCCTAGAGCAGTCTCCATAGTTGTACATCATCAGTTTTTGACATGATTTCATTCCACACAGGTGGTATGAAATTCCACACAGATAGGGGCCACACAGAGCAGGAACTGTGCTGGGGGCCTCCTGCATGGGAAGCACACCTCAATTCAGCATATGGGTTCACATGGCTAGGGCTGGGAGTCAATCCTTGGTCTCCAGGGCTGCAAAGCAAGCACTTAACCCATTGAGCCATCCCAGCTTCCCCTGTTTTTTAATACTCAACAGCAAAAAAGTTCCTCCAATTGAAATTCACAGATGAATGCAAGCAGTTCATGGTGATCAGTGTGTTGATGTGAGTACACTAAGATGCTGGGTAAGATGGGTCAAAGAGAAGTGGGTCAAACAGATGTGAGTAATAAACCATGAAGTGGAAGGCCTATGACTGCAAGTGATCAGCTTCATCAAGACCACATGAAAGAATTGATCTACAGAATGTCACATCAAACAAACCAACAAGCAAAAAATTGCTGGTAGATTAGGAATTTCTGATAGGAGACAGAGATACGTTATTAGTGTTCTTGGGTTCTGCAAAGTTTGTGCCAAATAGGTACCACTCATGTTCGATGAAATGAAAGCTGAAAGAGGTCACATTTCTCTGGAACCCCTGGAATGTTTTGAAAAAGAAGGTGAAGACTTCTTAAGATAATTACAGTTGTTGAAACTTGAGTCCATCATTACAACACAAGAAAAAAGGCAGTCCATGGAATACCACCATAAAGTATTACCTCAGCCCAGAAAATTCAAAACTCAGGCCTCGGCTGGGAAGGTTATGTCAGCTGTTTTTTGGTCTGAACACTCTTCCATTTTGATGCACAGTGGGTGAAAAATGTAAGCATCTGTATGTGCAAGGTCAAGATGATGAAGGGAACATACCACATGACTACACAGAATGGGTTATATCCAGATATGTCTAGTGTAACAAAAATATTACTTTGGAGGCAAAATTTATCACCCCACAGTTATAATATTGTAACAAATAAAATAAATAGTTGAATTATGGTTAGAAATTATAAGTTACAATGCCACCTCAACTACTTTTTACTTGCATTGCTTTAGAAAAATTCATAATCCTTTTTTTAGTTTCCTAATATGTAAGATTAAGGACCTTGTTTTTATAGCAATAAAACCTACCATATATCCTAAAGTAGATAACTGATAAAGTAGCATAAATAATATTTTAAGTCTCCTGGGCTTCCAGGGAAATCCCCAAGAGTCAAAAATAGAACAAAGAAGAGAAGCAGGAAAAGATGGAGACGAGAAATTGAATAATGCCTTTAAGCCAACTGTAGCTAAGAAATTTATAAGGCAAATACCATAAGATGCTGAGACAATTGAGATCAGATAAGAAGGCTAAACCTACATTGTCACAAAGTAGAGAAGCTAACTTGACTTACTGCAGTAAAGGTAGGAATGTCAAACTGGGACAATCTTGACCCAACTAGAAAGAAACCCAAATAATTTTTGCAAATAAGCAATATAAATTTAAGTTCTGAGAATTCTCATATATTAACCTAAACTAAATATGGGGCCACATAAAAAGAAATAGCCATCTTTATATGACATACCATTAAAAAGAATTAAGATAAAATAGTAACAGAGTTAATACATAAATGTTTCAGATTTTATAATAGTCAAATTCAGAAGATTAAGCAAATATACATAAATATTTAAAGAATAAATAAAAAATGAAATTTTACATTTAAAAAAATTAGAAAGGAAATGGAAATTACAAAAAAAAATAGCTGGCAAAGAATTAAGTAAAATGCTTAGAAACAAAATTAGGACAAGCATAACTAAGAAATCAAAATAGAACTTTTAGAAATAAAACATAATCAATGACAAAAAATATTAAAAATATGAGTTATCTATAGAAATTTAGACACAAATGACAAAAGAACTTGAAAATAACAGTAGACTAGAAAAATGATCCACAGTGCAAGCTTAGGAAAAAAAGAGATATAAGTTATGAAAGAGTTTATGAGACATGGAATTTAGAACATAACATCCTATTAATAGAAAAAAGATAGATTGTACCTGAAAAACAATCATAATTTTTTGTTGTTCTTTTGTTTTTTATTTTCTTATTGTTAAATTTATTGGAATAACATTGGTTAGTAAGAATTACGTAGGTCTCGGGTGTACAGTTCTACAGTACATTATCTATGTGTTGCATTATGTGTTCACCACCCAGAATCATTTCCCCTTCCATCACCATATATTTGACTCTTCCTTCATCCTCCCTCTCTTTTTATCTTCAGGGAACTACTAAACTGTTGACAGTGTCCATAAGGTTTTATTTCTTTGTTGCTTTCAGTTTTATTACCAAATATGAGTGAATTCATATGGTTTTTTCAGTCTGGTTTATTTTACTTAGCATGATGATCTTAAGGTTCATCCATGTTGTCACAAATGATAGTATTTCACCATTTCTTATGGCTGATTAGTATTCCACTGTATATATATACTACAACTTGTTCATACATTCATCTATCAAAGAACACTGGTAGTTTCTATGACTTGGCCACCATGAGCAGTGCTGTAATAAACCTTGGAGTACAGATACCTTTGTGGACTAAAGTTTTCAAATATTTGGAGTAGATGGCCAAAAGGGAGATTGCAGGATCATATGGTAACTTTATTCTTAATTTTTTAAGATTTATTTTATTGTTTTTGACAGAGACAGAGAGAGACAGAGACATAGAGAAACAGAGAGAATGGGGAGGGCCCAGGGCAGTCTCCATAGTTGTATATCATCAGTTTTCCATGTGGTTTTGTTCCACACAGTTGAAGAGAGAGAGAGAGAGAGAGAGAGAGAGAGAGAGAGAGAGAGAGAGAGAGAGAGAGAGAGAAGAGAAGAGAAAAGAGAAGAGAGAGACAGAGAGAATACAAAGTTTTGTTTCATAGGTGGGCATGGGGATGCAAAGGGCAGGCACTGGCTGGGGGGCCTCCCAAGTGGATGGCACACCTGGGGCAGGAGCCCAACCAGAGGCCTCCCACATGGGAAGCTTGCCCCAATGATAACCAAACTGGGGGCAAGACCCAGTTTAGCATGTGGGTCCACACAGGCCCCAGGGCTGCAAAATGAGCACTCAATCTGCTGAGCTATCCCAGTATACCCTCTTCTCTCCCAATTTTGAAGCCTTTTATTTTTTTCTCTTGGCTAATTGCCTTGGCAAAAACTTCCAGTACTATGTTGAATAGCCATGCTGAGAGAGGATATTTCTATCTTGTTTCTGTTTTTTGAAGAATAGTTTTCAGTTTTTCTCCGTTCAGTATGATATTAGCTAAGAGTTTGTCATATGAGGTCTTAACAATTATGTTTGTGAACTCATCCTAGAAAAAGTGCTACATAACATTACTGAATATCACTATGGTCACCTTTAAAGTATTCCCCTTGGAAAACTATGCACTGATGCCAGCACATAGTCCACCCTTCTAAGAAATGTTAGAATTTTTTTTATGGGATGGCCATCAGAGCATCATTATAACCCTTGATGTCCTGAATGTCTTCAAAATGTCTTCATTTTAATATTTTCTTTATGGGTGAAGAAAAAAGTTATTGGGGGCCAGAACAAGTACATAGGGAGGATGTTCCAACACAATTATTTCTCTACTGGCTAAAAACTCCCTCACAGATAGTGTTGTGTGAGCTGGCACATTGTTGTTATGCAAGAGCCATGAGTTGTTGGTGAGACATTCAAGTCGGTAATGTCTGACTTTCCATGCAGCCTTTTCAGAACCTCCAAATAGTGAACTTGTTGACTGTCCAGTTGGTACAAATTTATAAAGAGCAATCCCTTTTACATCAAAAAATATTTGGCATTCAGGAGAAAAATGATGGTGCCATTAGAGGAGAACTTCTATATCTACCTGGGAAGAGACTTATGAACAAAGGGGAATCCACAGGGGAAGCCCTGAGAAGCACCCTCAACTGAGACACCACACAACGTAGAACAACACCCAAAGGTTAGAGGGAAAAGGGGAGAGCGGGAGAGGGAAGGGGAAGGAACAGTTCGGGAACAGGGACACAGACCAGGGCCTGGGGCTGACAAAAACAAAGGGAGTTTGGGGGACTACAGTCAAAGTGGAGCTATATTAAGGGCAGGCTGGAAGCCAAGACCTAAGGAGAGTGGAAGTCCCATAAGACTGTGGACAATTTAACATCCGAATTCAAGGGGAGGCATGTGGTGCCCTAATCAGATCACAGAGCCTGAAGTGGAACAGGGACAGTGGAACAGGGGTGAGAGCAGGGCATCAGCCCACAGCAGCTTGGCACCCCTGATTTATAGAGGTGACACAGCTGAGCTCCTAGAGTTGACTGTGAGGGAGCACCTTTTGAAGACAGAAGTCTTGGAGTGAGGGCACCAGCTCCAGTGGACATGGAGGCAGCACATTCGGCAGCATTAGATGTGCTTAGAGTGAATCTAGAAGTCTTTGGGACACAGCAGAGCCATAAGCCAAGCTGCAGCCGGAGCCACTGTCAAGCCCCCACCCATACCACCTCAGAGCTGCCCCGCAAGCCTGACTCACAGATACCATTAAAGTAAAAGCAGCCAAACAGAAGGGAGAAAGACCTGAGCTTCTGCGCCCCCACCCAAACTGAACACCAGCACCCCTGCTGAAAGAGGAGTTTGCTATTGTGTCTCAGGCTCATCCTAGTGCCTACTCAAACACTCCCACCCCCTGCTCACATGTTCACTACCCTGTTCTCTAACAGTTAAGACAGCAACCTGAAATGTAACCCCAGGACACAGAAACTGACTGCTGCCCACTACCCTCTCCCAAAATCTTCTTCTCCTACAAGAAAGCCCATAAAAAAAAAAAGAGGCGCCTATGTGATAGGCAAAGCCCCAGAGGGAAAACATACTCATGCATAAAGCAAAAAGAGCCACATATAACACAATGCACACCTCAGAATCCAAAGCCCCTCCAGAAGATCAGGGGCATTCTTTAGAAAACGAGCTTACACACTTCAAATCAAATCTAAGTGAAGCAGAATTCAGGGCTGCAATACACAAGACACAGAGCTCAGTAAATGCTGGCAAAGTACCCAGATACAGTTAAATGACCTCAACAAGAAATTTTCTGAGCAAAATGAGTACTTTACCAATAAAATTGAGAAGTTAGAACAGAACCAAAAGGAACTCCTCGAAATGAAAGGCATAATGGGAGAGCTGAGAAAAGAACTGACCAGCATAGGAAACAGGGCTGACAAGCTGGAAGAAAGAATTAGTGAAATTGAAGATAGAAACATGGAAATGTCACAGAGGAAAGAAGAAAGGGAAAGCAGAGTCAAGAGAAATGAAAGAGTCCTACAAGTACTTTCTGACTCCATCAGAAAGAACAATATTAGAATAATAGGGGTACCAGAAGGAAGTGAGATGAAATCTTCTGAGTCTACTAAAACAAATAGTGGATGAGAATTTTCCTAACCTATGGAAAGAACTAGAACCCCAAATTCAAGAGGAAAACAGGAGCCCTAGCTACCTAGACCCTAGCAGATCTTCTCCAAGGCACATTGTCCTGAAGATGACAAAAACCAAAGACAAAGAAAGAACCCTCAAGGCTGCCAGGGAAAAACAAAATATAACTTCCAAAGGAAAACCTATCAGGCTGTCACCAGACTTATCAGCAGAAACAAGCCAGGAGGGAGTGGAGCCCAATATTCAAAATATTAAAAGAGAGAAATTTTAAGCCAAGGATTAACTATCCAGCAAAATTAACCTTTAGATATGAAGGAAGAATTAAGGCCTTTTCAGATATACAGAAGCTGAGGGAATTCTCCAGCTCAAAACCAGCACTCCAAGAAATACTGAAGGAGGCTATTCGACCTGAATCAATAAATCAAAATAAATGGAGAAAATTAGGACAACAAAAAAATAAAAAGGAAAGAAGAAATGGATACAGGATATCCTCATATATCAATCATCACCCTGAATGTAAATGGACTGAACTTACCAATAAAGAGGCACAGGGTAGCAGACTGGATTAAAAAACAAAATCCAACCATATGCTGCCTACAAGAGACACACCTCAGCCACAGGGACAAACACAGACTCAGGGTAAAAGGATGCAAAACAATACTTCAGGCAAATGGCAGTCAGAGAAAAGCTGGAGTGGCCATACTGAATTCTGATAAAATAGACATCAGGATAAAAAAAATAATAAGACATGAAGATGGACATTTCATTTTGATAAAAGAGACAATACATCAAGAAAACATGACACTCATCAATATATATGCCCCAAATCAGGAAGCACCAAAATTTATAAAACAACTACTAACAGATCTAAAAGGAGAATTCGACAAAAATACAATTACAGTAGGCAATCTAAACACCCCCCTGACAACATTGGACAGGTCATCCAAGCAGAAACTAAATAAGGAGACTGCAGCTTTAAATGATACATTTCAGGAAATGGACATAATTGACATTTATAGAACATTCTGTCTTGCAACACAGGGCTATACATTTTAGTGCACATCAAACATTTTTAAGGATAGACCATATCCTGGGACATAAATCCAACCTCACCAAATTTAAGTGCATCCAAATCATATGAAGAGTATTCTCAGACCACAAAGCATTGAAACTAGAGATCAATTGCAAAAGATCAATTGCAGAGAGAACCACATATACGTGGAGATTGAACAACATACTATTAAAAAGTGACTGGATCAAAGAGGAAATAAAACGAGAGATGAAAAATTTATAAAAATAAATGACAATGAAAACACAATGTACCAAAATTTTTGGGACACAGAGAAAGCAGTAATAAGAGGGAAATTTATATTCTTACAGGCCTATCTCAAGAAACAAGAAAAACTACAAGTAAACACCCTCACATCTCATCTTACAGAATTAGGAAAAAGAGAACAGAGGTCCCCCAAACCCAGCAGAAAAAAGAATTAATAAAAATTAAAGCAGGGGAAGCCGGGATGGCTCAGTGGGTTGGGTGCTCACTTTGCAACGCTGGGGACCAAGGATCGAATCCCGGCCCTGGCCCGTGCGGATCCATATGCTGAACTGGGGAGTTCCCCCAGTTCAGTTCTCTCTCTGTCTCTGTATCTCTCTCACTCCCTCTCTCTCTGTCAAAAACAATTAAAATAAAAAAAATTAAAGCAGAACTTAATGAAATTCAGAACAGAAAAACAACAGATAAAATTAATGCCACAAAGAGCTGGTTTTTTGAAAAAACCAATAAAATTGACATGCCACTGGCTATGCTCACCAAAGGGCAAAGAGGAAAATCTCATATTTTCAGAATACGAGACGATAGAGGAGATATCACAAATGACACTGCAGAAATACAAACAATCATAAGAGATTATTATGAAAGACTCTATGCCAACAAATTTAACAATCTAGAGAAAATGGACAAATTTCTAGAAACATATAGTTTACCTAAACTGAACCTAGAAGATTTGGATAACCTAAATAGACCAATCAACTTGAAACAACTATACAAAACATGCCCAAAGGCAAAAGGCCTGAACCAGATGGTTATACCAATGAGTTTTACCAAGCATTCAAAGAAGAACTAATGCCCATCCTCCTCAAACTACTCCAGAAAATTCAAGAGGAGGCAATACTACCCAACTCATTCTATGAAGCTAACATTTCCCTAATACCAAAACCTGGGGAGGACAATACCAAAAAGAAAAACTATAGGCCAATCTCATTGATGAACACTGATGCAAAAATCTTAAATAAAATTTTAGCTAACAGAATACAACAATGCATTAAAAAGATTATTCAGCATGACCAAGTGAGATTCATCCCAGGGGCACAAGGATGGTTCAACATATGCAAATCAATCAATATAATCCAGCATATAAACCAAACAAAGAATAAAAACTACATGATTATCTCAATTGATGCAGAAAAAGCATTTGACAAGATACAACACCCATTTATGATAAAAAACACTGAATAAAATGGGGATTAAAGGAAAGTACCTCAACATAATAAAGGCCATATATGACAAACTCTTGGCAAATATTATTCTGAATTGGGAAAAGCTAAAGCCTATTTTCCTAAAATCAGGAACAAGACAGGGATGCCCCTTGTCACCACTGCTATTCAACATAGTTCTGGAAGTTCTACCCAGAGCAATCAGACAAGAGAAAGTAATAAAAGGTATTAGAATTAGGAGAGAAGAAGTTAAACTGTCACTCTTTGCAGATGACATAATCCTTTATATAGAAAACTCTAAAGACTCTATCAGAAATCTATTACAAATAATAGACAAATACAGTAAAGTTGCAGGCTACAAAATCAATGTCCCAAAATCAACTGTATTTTTATATGACAACAGTGAAACTTCAGAAACATAGATGAGAAGATCCATTCCCTTTGCCATTGCAAACAAAAAAATGAAATACCTAGGAACAAATCTAACAAAGAATGTGAAGGACTTATACACTGAAAACTATAAGACACTCTTAAAAGACATTAAAGAGGACACAAAGAAATGGAAAGACATTCCATGTTCTTTGATTGGAAAAATCAACATAGTTAAAATGGCCATACTCCCCAAAGCAATATACAGATTCATTGCCATTCCCATAAAAATCCCAGAATCATTTTTTCAAGAAATAGATTTTTTTAAAAATCATCAAATTTGCATGGAACCACAAAAGACCATGAGTCACAAAAGCTTTCCTAAGAAAAAAGGATAAAGCTGGGGGCATCTCACTGCCTGACTTTTATCTGTACTACAAAGCCTCAGTAATCAAAACTGCTTGATACTGGCAAATAACAGACACACGGACCAATGGAACAGAATTGAAAACCCAGAAATAAACCCACAAATTTATGGACAGATTATTTTTGATAAAGGAGCGAAAAATATACAATGGGGAAAAGAAAGCCTCTTCAGTAAATGGTGCTGGGAAAATTTGAAAACCACATGCAAAAGGCTGAATGTGAACTGCGATTTCTCTAAATGGATTAAAGACCTCCAAGTAAGAAATGAAACAATAAATCACATGGAAGAAAACATTGGCAATAAACTTGTAGACCTGGGATTCAGGGAGAATTATGAATCTGACCTCAATGTCAAGGGAAGTAAAATCACCAATAATTGAATGGGACTTTATCAAGCTAAAAAGCTTATGTACTGCAAAGGAAACCATCAACAAAGCAAAGAGGTAACCAACCAACTGGAAAAAAATATTTGCAAACAATGCCTCTGATAAGGGCCTAATATCAAAAATGTACAATGAACTCATTCAACTCAACAATAAAAAAAACCAACCAATCCATTTAAAAAATGGGCAGATTACCTTAGCAGACACTACTCTCATGAAGACATACACATGGCCAACAAATATATAAAAAAATGCTCAACTTTACTTGCAATTAGGGAGATGCAAATAAAAAACACAATGAGATACCATCATACACCTTTTAGAATGGCTATAATCAACAAGACAAGGGATTACAAATGCTGGAGAGGCTGTGGAGAAAAAGGAACCCTCATACACTGCTGGTGGGAATGTAAACTGGTACAATCACTATTGAAGGCCCTATGGAGATTCCTCAAAAATTTAGGAATGGAATTGCCATATGACCCAGCCATCCCTCTACTGGGTATCAACCCAAAAACCTGGAAACCTTAATCTGCAAAGATGTCTGTACCCACATGTTCATTGCAGCACTGTTCACAGTGGCCAGAACATGGAAACAACCAAAACGCCCTTTGATATATCTACTGGATAAAGAAGTTGTGGTACATTCTACACAATGAAATACTACTCAGCGATAAGAAAAGATGAAATACACTCATTTGTGACAACATGGATGGACCTAGAGACCATCTTATTAAGCAAAATAAGTCAGACTGAAAGAATCAGGAAACATATGATCTCACTTATAGGTGGAATATAAAAGTGAAAGAAACAAAGACTCAGAGACCTATGGACACAATCAATAGCTTGGTGATTGCCTTAGAGAAGGGGAGGAGGGGGGAGGGAGAGTGGGGAAGGGAGGTGGGAGTGGGCACCAGCCTTATGAACACACTCAGTAGTTTGATGTTTTCCTGAGGAAAGGTGAATGCGGGGAGGGAAAATGGAAAGGGGAGATGGGAGTGGGCACCAGCCTTATGGACACTCTCAATAGTTTGGTGGTTACCTGAGGGAAGGGGAGGAGGGGGAAGGAAGAGTGGGGAAGGGAGGTGGGAGTGGGCACCAGCTTTATGAACATACTCAGTAGTTTGTTGGTTTCCTGAGGAAAGGGGAATGCAGGGAGGGAGAATGGGAAGGGGAGATGGGAGTGGGCACCAGCTTTATGGACACTCTCAATAGTTTGGTGGTTACCTGAGGGAAGGGGAGGAGGGGGGAGGGAGAGTTGGGAAGGGTAGTAGGAGTGGACACCGGATATATGGTGATGGAAGGAGAGCTGATTCTGGGTGGTGAGCACATAAATGGGATACATAGGTGATGTGATGTAGACTTGTACATCCGGAAACTATCTAATTGTTACCAAAGTCACCCGAGTAAATTTAACAATAAAATTAAAAACAAACAAACAAAAAACATTTAGCACGGGAAGCCTAGATGGCTCAGTTGGTTAAGCACTCTCTTTGCTGTCCTCGGGACTGAGGATCAAATCCCAGCCCCAGCCCAGGTGGACCCACATGCTGAACTGGAGTGTGCTTCCCATGCGGGAGGCCCCCAGTTTGGTTCTTGCCCCCCAGTTTGGCCCCTGGCTTGAGAGGGGATGCCTCCTATGCAGGAGGTCCCCAGCCTAATTCCCGCCTAATGTGGCCCCTGCCCACTGTGTAAAACAAAACCATGTAGAAAACTGATGGCGTGCAGCTGTGAAGACTACTCTGTGCCCTCCCTCTTTTCTCCATCTATCTCTGCCTCTATCTCTCTGTCTCTTTCAGGAACAAAGAGATAGACAGTTATGGACATAAGACAAAGTTCTTTCTACATGTGTGCCATTAGTGTTAAAATATCATGAACAAAGAAAAAATTTAATGATTTCAAAAATGGCTTCCAATTATCAAATCAAACATCACAAATGTAGATGTTTTTAATTATATAGAGTAATAATTGAGCTATTTCTTACACAGAAAACACTTTATAGCATTCTTCAGGGTGGGAATCAGAAGAGAATTTTTACACAATCTTAGTTAAAATTGAGAGGTTAATAGAAATGTATATATTGTTGAGGGGGAGGGGGTGCCCGGATGACTCAGCTGGTTGGGTGCTTGCTTTGCATCCCTGGGGACCAAGGATTGAGACCTGGCCCCGGCCCATGTGGGCTGAGCCCATGTGCTGAACTGGGGTGTATTTCCCATCCGGAGGCCTCCAGTTTGGTTCTCAACCCCCTGGTTTGACCCCTGACTCGAGGTGACGTACCTCCCATGCAGGAGGTCCCCGGCTTGGTTCCCATCCTGTGCAGTCCCTGCCTTCCTGTGTGGAACAAAACCTTATAGAGGGCTGATGATCTCTAGGCCCTCCCCTTTCTCTCTGTTTCTCTCTATCTCTGTCAAAAACAATAAAATACATCTTTAAAAGTAAGTTTAGCAGCATCATTTTGATTCTTTATTTAGACTGGTGGAACAATTTTGGTCATAGAGAATTAGCGGACTTCCATTGTGTACTTTGATGCTTTGTTTCAGGGTCATACTGATACATCCATGTTTCATCAACAATGATAACATGACCCAAAGCATCATTTTGCCTCTCCAAAACACCTTGGCAAACTAACTCTCCTTTGCTTTTGTTCATTGGTGAGTATCTTTGGGGCCATTTTTGCACACACCTTTCTAATGCAATATTTTCAGTTAAGATTATTCTAACTGTTTCTCTGTCAATGTTTACTTGGTCTGTTATATATGTTTCTCATAGTCAGCTGACAATTTGAATGCACAATTTCACAAATGTTTGTGATGTTTTCCTCAGTTCTACTTGTTATTGACACTGTCACCTTGCTTTATCAGTGATGCTTCTCTCCCCTCAGAAAAATGTTTAATTCATTTGTACACTGCCATTTTCTTAATGCCATTTTCTTTTAAAACTGGGACTAACATGTCCCTGATTTCACTTTCACTCTAACCAAGTTTAACAGGAAATTGAATGTTTGTTCATTGGTCTTATTCGAGTTCCAACCTTCTCAGGAAGGCACACAAAAACATGCAGTAATAATGAATGCTGCTGAGCAAGACACTGTCACGTATTGATAGGAATACATCTCTTAAAGACTGATACCCCAAGATTACACCTTGCTGAATTGTTTGTATAGTGCTGTCAACGTAAGTACATGCTGGCAAGTTCACAAACTTAATAATCAGACCTCATATGTGGCTTTTATTACATTGGGTTATTTCCTTATATACCCCTTTTATTTAGTGTTTTGATCATAAATATATGTTGTATCTTGTTGAATGCTTTTTCTGCATCAATTGATATAAAAATACATTGTTTTTATCTTTTATTTTGTTTTTGTGGTGTACCATATATATCGATTTCTATGTGAAATAACATATAATTATTTTTTTTCAAATAAAATGAGCCTAATAATATTTCCCCATGATAATAGTATTTTACCAATATTTTAAAGATATGCAATGCTAATGAAAGGGGACATTTCTTTGTCAAATATGATATTGTTTACAGACATTAGGCAAAAATATAATGAAGACATTTCTGCTTCTGGGTGACTCGTGAGCTTCATCACTGCTACTGCCCCAGCTTGCATGCATGACTTCTGTTACTTCCATTGATGATGACAGTGACTTTCTGCCTACCTCCAGAAATGAGCTTTTCTACTTCTCTCTTTTAACTTGAAATTGAAACTGTCCTAAGGAACTGCACTGTTTAGTGTCTGGCTGCAGAACCCAGCCTCCAAGCACATCTTAAAAAATGAAAAAGTGGTACCCTCCTTCTGTTTTCCTATTAGAGATGGGGCTGTGTCCCATCTCCACATTCCTACAATAAATTTATTTTTCACTCCCAGCATTTGTTTATTAGATTTACCGGTAACTAGGATCTTGTAGAGGGTTTTTTACTAAATTGTTTTCCTGTGTGATTTTCAAAAGAAACGAAGAGGTGTTCTTTGAGGCAGAAAATAATAATGAAATTGTAGTAAAAGATCTACTTGTTTTTTATAGTAAACTGCTTTATAATTTCCTAGTCACATATATATTCTCATTTGTAAGATTTCTCTTTTGATTTTATAAAAACATTTTCCAGGTTATCTTCCTGCATTCAAAACAAAATTACTTGAGTATTAGGGATAAATATATAAGATGAAGAAAAATGTTTTAGATATTTTTCCTTTGCCACAGATATACCAATGAGTTCGAGAATTGGAAAGGCTCATTACTGTGATCATCTGACTTTCTAAAACTCTTTTCATTTCAGTTGTGGTGAGAACAGATAACATTAGCTCTACCTTCATGAAAAAATTTTAAATGTATAGTATTCATTGCTAACTATAACCACAGTGCTATGCAGCCAATCTATAGAACTCATTTATCTCACGTAACTGAAACTATATCCATTAAGTAGCATCTCCCCACTTCCAAAACTCTTAAGTGGATTCTGATTCATTGAGGGCACTTTAACATTGCATAGACAGGTGAAAAACACTTTCAGGGAAAGAATTGTGAAGCAAAGGTAAGAGGTAACTGCTATCTGATTAACTGTGGACAATATTTACACTCTCCCAAGAAAAAACAAATTTTGAACATTCAAATAAAGACCTCAAACTGAGTTCAGACATGTTAATTTGCCTTCTAGTCTCTGTTTCACTCTGGTTTATATTGTACCATTCATCCATTCTAGAATTCACAGCAGTTTCCACCTCCTGTAGTTATTTAGCTAGAACTTTAGGATCTCCTCTGTTCTCTGTAGTGTAGCTCTTCAATAGCTATCCAGCTTTACATTTCCTCTACTCATTTTGTCCAGGATCTTGAATATGCCTTTGCTCATACATAGACTGGTTTGTTTGTTTTTTTCGTTTTGTTTTACTTTCTATTCACAATCTTATGTTTTTATTTTATATATGGTGAAGAAAGGAAAACTTTTTTTTCTAAAGTCTATAAAATAAAATTTTTACTGATTTGCAGAGTGAACTCAGAGATGAAAATCATAGTTGAATTTGATTGTTCCTACTGGGCATCTTGCCTTTAAACAGGAATTCTGAATTTCATATTCGTTTGTTTAGTTCTCTGGCCCATCACTTCTCTTTTCTCTGTTCCTCATTACAAAAGAAGCCATTTTTAAAGCAAGCCCTGCTGTGCATGCATAATAAAACCTTTCAGGATAAAAAAAAAGTTTTAACAGATCATTAAATGTGTTGCTTGTGAGGGGGTAAAAATCCAAGATTCCAGGAAAAAATACATTTCTGTTCACCTTGTCTTAATTTTTCAATTAGGATACTAAAGCAGAAAGTGAACAACATTTTTAAAATAACAAACCCTCAAATAAAATTCACATTCAAGGATATTGAATACCTCTTAATAAACAAACAAATAAATAAATTTTTTTCCCATATTGCTTAGAGGGTGTAGATGGACCTGCACTGGTTTGTAATTTTCTCTGTACTGACATCAGTTATCAAGTCAGAGTTGACAAGCACTGTAGAAATATGCATATCCTCCCTAGTCTTATTTCTTTCTTTTTTAAAAATAGTTTCAGATAGCTAAGTGATTAAGATCTACTGGATAGTTCTTATTTTTAAGATTTAGTTTATCATTTTTGACAGAAAGAGACGGAGATAGAGAGAGACAGATAGAAGGGGGAAGGCCCAGAGCAATCTCCATAGTTGTATGTCATCAGTTTTTTGACACAGTTTCATTCCACACAGAAGAATGGCAGCCTCCCACAGGGGAGGCATGCCCCTGTGAGCTGGGGGCCGAACAGGGGGCCTCCCACATGGGAAGCTCGCCCCAGCAAGAACTGAATTGGGGGCCTCCCACATGTGAGAAACACTCCAGTTCAGCATATGAGTCTACACGGACCAGGGCCAGGACTCAATCCTTGGACCCTGAGGCTTCAAAGCAAGCGCTTAGCCCACTGAGCCATCCTCACTTTCTCCCTAGTCTTGTTTCTAATTCTTACTATGATGATATAGCCTTTACTTTACTCACTAGTTATGGTATTTATAAGGGAGTAGAATTACAATTGTGTTTTAAGAGGACCAATGAATAAAAAGACAGGGCAATATCTTGGTGAGAATTGAGAGGCTCAGGGCTTTAGTAACTACAGCCCAATTATTCCACTCCTAGACATGTTTTGTTTTTATTTTAATTTAGAATGAAAAATTAGCATACATTGTACTTTCGGAGCACACCAAACTTCTTATTTAGGGTTCTTTTGTAGCTTTCTATGTACTTTGTAATTGTACCTTTTGGCCTAATATGATGAGTGTAATTAGGGAATTCTTCATTTTATGGAAATAATGATGAAAGGTAAAGGTGCCGATTCAAAGGCTACTCATTAAGCTGCGTTCTGTGGTGACACAATTCTCTGACAGTCCTTGTGGCTTTGCTCCCAGTTAATTACTTTGGCTAGCTGGCCCTTCCTGGTGTTGGAATACCCAGTGGCAAATCAGAGAGGACACCAACTGGTACTGACTGAGTAAAACTGCCATAAGAATAATTACCAGTAGTGCCTTTGGTTCAACACTAAATGCAATTACAGTTATGACAATGATCAGAAACTCTGTTTCAACAGGAATAAGAAATTAATAGTATGAAGGTCATTGCTGGGGGAAATTGAGAAATTTTCTCTTTCTACCCTATCACAATTTAGTGGGACTTATTCAATACTTGCCTCTTGAGCTCTATAAGATGTTTTAATGGCACCAGATAGGTGAAGTATGGCCATCTCAGCCTGATCTTTGTACCTGTGATTCTCATTCCTGCTTACTCCATCAGCAGCAAGCCATTCCCTGAGCTCAGGGCACCTAATGAAACTCCTCAGGCAAAGCAATTTTATCTTTCGGCATTATCCCAGGCTTCCTGTAGGGAATAGTGGCGTTTTCTTCTGCAAAGGGGTTTTTGATATATTATTCTCAGTGCTTGTGTAGCAGTTGATATAGGTGTCATGTACTAGCAGATTTTTACCCTTCATAGAATTAAGGAGATACAAGTTTCTTTAAAAACATTAACTTTAGGGATGCCAGAAGAGATCAGCAGTTGAGCATTTGCCTCGCAATTGGGAGTTCCGGAGTTCAATTCCTGACCCATGCAAACCCATATGCAGAACTGCAGTGCAACTGATAAATGCTGGGATGGCATGGTAGTGAAGGTTTTTGCCTCCAATGTGGGAGGCCCCCACTTTGGTTCTGCCCCGCCTGGTCCCATACCCACTTGGGAGGAATGAACCCATGTCACAACTAATGATGTACAACTATGAAGACTGCTCTGGGCCCTCCCCCTTCTCTGCCTCTCTCTTTCTCTCTCTCTTTCTCTCTCTGTCTCTCTCTCTCTCTCCTTTTCTCAAAACAATAAAATAAATAAACCTTTAAAAAACAACCATTGGGAGGGAGAATTAAATATATGGTGATAGAAAGTAATCTGATTTTGGGTGGTGAGCACATAATGCGAGGTATAGACAATATAATGTAGAATTGTACACCTGGAAACAATGTAATTGATATCAATCAATGTCACCCCAATAAACTTAATGATTTAAAAAAAACAGTCATTAGCTTTACATGCTGACACACATGTTTGGTGAGAAAACAATTTTGTATTCCAATAATATAGGACAGAGGAGAAGAATGTGTGAGGATTTTTTAATCAGGAATGGGGTCAGGATGACTGAAGTGTAGGTGGGTTACGATATAAAATAGGGTAGTCTGGGCTGAACTCACTGAGATAATATTGATTTAATATATGAAAGAGAGTGTGTAACATGATATACCATTCACATAACACTTCACTATTTGCATTGCATTTAAAAATTTAATCTTATTTAGTTAAAAGCATTGAGTACTAATTGAATGTAAAGTGAAACAACCTGTGAAGGACACATTTTCATCACCATATTATATGTCAGAAACCCAGCATATGGAGAGTTCAAATAACTTGTTCAAGGTTACCCAGCTGGGAAGTGACAACACAAGTATTTGAATCAAACCTTCTGCCACCTCTAAGTATCATGTTCTCATCTGATACTTGGGCACGAATATACTATATCACAAAGTTGTTATGAAGTAGTTTGTAGAAGAGAAGCTGACAAATTGTAGAAGTCCATTTTGTGTGAGTATTATTTTTACCTTATAACTCTTAAAATAATAATGCAAGTCTACTGTATGAAAAATGGTTATTTGCATAGCATATCTCATGTAATCTTACAAGAACATTTCATAGATGGGAAGAGTCTGGTTGTAGGAGGATGTTTAAATTGACCTCCCGAAGACAGGCTCAGGCTTGACTGTCTTCAAAGCCTGGACTCGTGACAACTATTCCAATCTAATTGGGGATGAACATAGACTAATGTGAGTTTAAATGAGATGATCTGAGAGAGACCTTTGGGCCCCAGAGGAAAAAGACCAAGTCAGCAGCTTGGACTAAGGACCACCTTGCTGCTTGGGTCCCTGGATAGATAACTACTTTTCAGCAAGTCACACGAGGCCCTAGACAAAGACAGCAATAACCTGGATATTTAATGTGAAATAATTTTTATCATGATTACCACCAACTGAATACTGTACATATGTTGTGGACTTGTGCCTGGAGGCTGTTTTGAGTCAGGGGAATAGATACTAGGTGTTGCCAGTAGGAAACACTGGGCTGTACATTTCCATATTCGTCTGATGGGATGTTTGAAAAATACAGAACTGAAAAAGATTACTTATAATGTTTTTGTTGTTGTTGTTTTTGTTTGTTTGTTTGTATTTGTTTTTTGCCATTGAAACAGTAATGAATCAGGTCTAATTTGGTGATGTTTCTTCTCGAAGTTCATTCTGCCAGTCTCTGGCAGAACTGAGACTCGACTTCCCACCTGCTCTTTTAATCACCAGGTCATTTAAACCATACTCATTGTAAATTAAACAAAAAATGAAATATAACAGAACTCTTCATAGCTTCTAATAACAGTTTTCTCTCTGGAAAAACTACCCTTATTAGCCTGGTTTGCTTCCTTTCAGCTTTTACTGCTTTTCATTTGTGGCCTGATGACTTGCAGAGAAGATGCATTTTGCTTTGCTTCTCAATGCCATGAACCTTAGAGTGTCCAAGTCCCAATGATGAGTGTGTGGAACTGGGTGTGGGTTTGTAGGGTGTCTGTAATTGTCCAATTCCACCTGTGACATGATAAGTTTAGTTCTGGAGCGCGATGATAACATAGTTGTTTACTCTCACACCTAATCCTGTTTTCCAACAGACTTATCATATCAAATGTGACATTTTGATCTCTATCAACTTGACTACTTGGTTTATCTCTTCAGTTAGATCACATTATTTATGAGTTGTTTCTCCAGTTGTTCACCAGTCTTTAATTTTGTGTTGGTACTTTTTATCCTATAGAAATTTTTCATTTACATAAATCAAGTTTGTCATGCTTTCTTTACTTTT
The DNA here is from genome assembly GCA_004027555.1 of Craseonycteris thonglongyai. Classification (NCBI taxonomy): domain Eukaryota; kingdom Metazoa; phylum Chordata; class Mammalia; order Chiroptera; family Craseonycteridae; genus Craseonycteris; species Craseonycteris thonglongyai. Next base: position 9,910 of record PVKE010016829.1, on the reverse strand, counting down.
ATTAATTCTGATTTGTATGAGTTGTATTAAACAACATAAAATTATTTTTTTCAAGTGTATTAAGTTTTATTATTTATGTTTGGCTTTTTAATCCAGAATTTAATTTTATATACAATGTGAAGTATAAACAGATATTTTTTCTCTGAGTGTCACTTTGGGTAAGTTCCTACAGATTTGAGTATGTAGTAGTTTCCCTAGTCTGTGTTTGTTTTTTTCAAGATTCACTTTATTGTTTTGAGAGAAGGTGAGAGAAAGAGGGGGAGAGAGAGAGAGAGAGAGAGAGAGAGAGAGAGAGAGAGAGAGAGAGAGAGAGATACATAGATACATAGATAGATACATAGATAGAGAAGGAGGGAGGGCCCAGAGCAGTCTCCATAGTTGTACTTCATTAGTCGTGACATGGTTTCATTCCACAAGGGTGGATGTGAGGCTGTGCCAGGCCGGAACCAAACTGGGACCTCCCTCGTGGGAGGCAAGAGCCTTTGCTGCAGAGCCATCCAGGGGTTACCAGTGCACCACAGTTCAACATATGGGCTTGCACTGACCAAGGCAAGTGCTCAACTGCTGAGCTATCTCGGCATCCCCTAGTCTGTTTTGAAATGAACTGGTTAAAGTCTTTTGTTGATATAACTCTCATGGACCAGGGCTAAATGAAAATATGATGTCCTTTTTTTAAAAACGAGGAAGAAAAAAACTACTAAACATGCTAAAACATAAAACTTTTCCTTTTCTTCTGTGGTCTCTCCCTCAACTTGGCATGGTAATTTTTTATTTGCTATTTAATGGTGTTCTAAGTAAAGAAACTTCTAATTTTAAATTATTTGCATAAATTTTACTCTTTATATTGTGTGATGCCAGTATTAAATGCATATATAAAAACATTAAAATTGGTTTGTGAAATCATCCAAATTATACAATTGGTACTCCCTTGATTATACATGCATTTCATTTTTACCAAAAGCAAAAGCATTTCCCAAAACTAACGATGTTTTTATTTCCTTTCTTGATATGTGCACATTCTACCAACACTTACTCTCCCTTCACCTTACTGATGAATAAAGAATTGAAAAAAAATATATGGATTTTACTGTATTTCCCTTTCTTTTTGTGTCATTATTATTATTTTATTTTTATTGTTTGTTTGGTTTTTTTGGACAGAGAGAGAGATAAAGAGAGAGATAGAGATACAGAGACAGAGAACTGAACTGGGGGAACTCCCCAGCTCATCATATGGGCTCACACGGGCGTGCTTAACCTACTGAGCCATCCCGGCTTCCCCAAGTGTGTCATTATTTTTAACATAATGATGACTAAGAAAGGACATGATAGGATTCCTTAGTCTTTTCTTTGTGTGTAATTTATTGTATTTATTTTTATTTATTTTTAAATTGTATTAAATCTACTAGAGTGACATTGGTTAATGAAATTATATAGGTTTCAAGTATACAATTCTATAATACATCATCTATATATTGCATTGTATGCTTACCACCCAGAGTCAGTTCTCCTTACATCACCATATATTTGACTCCCTTTACCCTTTTCTACCTCTCCCCCCCCCCCCCCCCATTCTCTGGTAACCACCGTAATGTGGTCCCTGTTTGTGAGTTTTTGTTTGTTTGTTTATCACTTTTAGTTTTATATCTCACATATGAATTAAATCATACGATTCTTGACTTTTTTTTGTCTGACTTATGTTACTTAGCATGATCATCTCAAGATTCATTCAAGTTGTCACAAATGTCAGTATTTCACCTTTTCTTATGGCTGTGGAGTATTCCAATGTATATATGTACCACAACTTCTTTATCCAATCATCTATCAAAGGACACTTCAGTTGTTTTCCATGTCATGGCAATCTTGAATAATGCTACAAAAAGCACAGAAATACCTATATCATAGTTAATTCTTCTTGCTTAGACTCCATTTCTTTTCTCCTTCATTTAAACAAGTTCTGGATGGAAAAAAAGCATGGCCTCTGGGGGGTGTCAGTGCCCCACCTGCTTCCCTGCTGCTTTATCCACTGTTAATGTAAGATGCTTACACTTGCTTTGATTCTCACTGAAGTCTTACAATCATGACACATGGTAAATAACTGAGACCCTCATGCTTATCTCTTTTGCTTACAAAAATTTTTACTTGTTCTATTGGACATCACTCACAGAAGTTCAAAGAGTAAATTATTGTTTTAAGAAATGTAAGAGAAAAATATTAAATCAAGTATGATGTCTAAGTGTGGGACCCTATGCATCTGCACAAATTGTGAAACCATTAAATCTTCCCTGTATTTAACCAAAGAGCTAATTAACAAAAATGTTTTAAAATAAACAATTTTTTAAATTAAGCTATTATTTTTACCTCTGTGGTTCAGGGATTTTACCTCACATTCATCATCTTTTAGTTAATATCATCTTTATATTTATTTTTCTTTCCCAAGATCCTATCTTGTCTGCATTAGAAAGTGAAATCAATAAAATGAAATCATTTCAATGAAAATAACTGGTTACAATTTAAAGTATTAAAATATTAATATAAACACTAAAATTTTTAAAGACTTATTTTATTGTTTGAGAGAAGGTAAGAGAGAGAGAGAAAATTGGGGGGCGGGGGGGGGGGAGCCCAGAGCAGTCTCCATTGTTGTACATCATTAGTTGTTTTATTCCACGGAGGTGGATATGGGCCACACAGGCTGGGAACCCAACTGGGGACCTCCAACATGAGAGGTGAGATCCTTTAGCACAAGGCTCAGTGGTTACCAGTTGTGCCCAGCTCAACATATGGGTTTGCATGAGGCAGGATTTGATTCCTGGACCTGTCAAATGTAATTCAAGTGCTCAACATGTTGAGCTATCCCAGCAGCCCTGTAGACACTATTTTGAATACAGCCAATAGCAATACTCCACACACACTCATGCTGTTTTCCTTTCCATTGATAGAATGTCATTTTTTTTTATTGTTAAATTTATTGGAGTGACATTTGTTAGTAAAAATTAGATAGATTCAAGGTGTACAATTCTATAGTACATTGTCTATGTGTTGTATTATGTATTCATCACCCAGAGTCAGTTCTCTTTCCAACATCATATATTTGGCTCCCCCTCTCTCCTCTTCCATCTTTTCTCCCCTCTAACCCTCAGGTAACCACTAAACTACTGACTGTGTCTATGAGTTTTTATTTCTTTGTTACTTTCAGTTTTATATTTCTCCTATGAGTGAGGTGATATGTTTCTTGGTTCTTTCATTCTGACTTATTTCACTTAGCATGATGATCTCAAGCTCCATTCATTTTGTCCCAAATGGGAGTATTTCATCTTTTCTTAGAGTTGAGTAATATTCCACTGTGTATATGTACCACGGCTTCTTTATATATTCATCTATCAAAGGGTACTTTGGTTGTTTCCATGACTTGGCCACCATGAACACCACTGCAGTAAACACTGGAGTACATAAGTCTTTGTAGACTAAGGTTTTCAAATTTGGGGGTAGATACCAAGAAGAAGGATTGCCAGGCCATATGGTAGCTCCATTCCCAATTTTCTGTGAAACCTTCATAGTGTCACCATAGTGGTTATAGCAATTTGCATTTCTACCAACAGTGTATGAGTTTTCTCTTTTCTTCACAGCTCGTCCAGCACTTGTTATTCCTTGTCTTGTTGATAATATTTCAATTTACCACTTTTTTATTTACCACATATTTGTTTGGAGAATTTGTGTTTCTTTGTGTGTGTGTGTGTATCTTTAATAATTCATAATATTATTTTATTTTATGATTTGCCCCTAATTATTTCTTATATGTCTTATTTTTTACTATTTTAGTCATTTGCTTAAAAGTTTTAATACAAGCTTTTTATTTTCCAATAATATACAGAATTAATCACCATTCATATGCTTCTTCTCAATAAGACAGTATCCTTAGTATGCTATGACTTCCTCTTAGTCCCCTCACTATCCCTGTTGTAATTATTTTGTTCTTGGTTCCAAGATACTATTTTGACTACATTTATATTAGGCCTTATTGATTCTTTTAACTTTTTTTAATATATATATATTGTCTTCTTTCTTGGATTTGGGACCAAGTTTATTTTTTGAGATACAGACAAATATACCTTTAAAAGCATACCTGCATTTCTACGTGGATATGTAAAACTCTCTCAATTCAATAGTTTCACCACAAATAAACACATGTATTTTCCTCCTAATCCTAATTATCTTCCAATATTTACCATCTCAATATGGCAGAACCACTCAATCTACTATGAATGCCAGAAACCTGTCATCACTGATAACTTCATCTTCCTTCCAATTCTCTTCTTACCTATAGCCAATTCATCACTAAGTCCTATTGACTTTTACATTCTAAAATTCTATAATATTTTAAATTTATTTTCATCACCACCACCACCATCACCATCATCATTTTACTCTAATGTGTCTTCATCTCTCACTTAGAAAACAGGAACAGGCTTCCAGTTGTTGATATCCATCTGCCTACATACAGGTCTCTTGCAAGCTATCTCTACCTCATTTCTGGGTGATCATTATGAAATATGAATTCAGTCATGTTTCCTACTTCCCTGCCTTAAATTGTTGTATGCTTCCTTATTCAGGAAATGCTATTTTTTTTTCTCTAAAGATTTATTTCATTGTTTTTAACAGACAGAGATACAGACAGAGAGAAGGGAGCATGCCCATAGCTGTCTCCATAGTTGTAGGTCATCAGTTTCTGATATGGTTTTGTTCTATACAGGAGGGCAGAGGCTGGGCTGGAAGCCTCTCCCATGGGAGTCACACCCCTTCAGTGCCTTGAGCCAGAGGCCAAACCGGAAGCAAGAACCAAACTGGGGGCCTTCTGCATGGGAAGCACACCCCAGTTCAGCATATGGATCTGCATTGGCCGGGGCGAGGATTTGATTCTCAGTTCCTGGGGCTGCAAAGCAAGTGCTTAACCTGCTAAGCCATCCCAGCTTCCCCAAATGCTAAATTTTTCATGGTGCCTTATAAGAACTTGAATGATCTGGCCCTCTGCAACCTCAGTGGTTCAATTTTGGTCATATAACACCAACGTTGCCTTATTTAGTTCTTACAACTTTTCATACTTCCATGTAAATGGGACCTTACTCATGCTCTTACCTAGTGCTTCTCCTTCCCTAGTCATCCAGTCTCTCCTATAATTTTATTAGTATTACCTTTTTGTTCTTTTGCAGTCTCTTCCTGAGAGAAGTCCTTCCTTTACACTTTGGAAAATGCAAATTCCTAAAATATGACATTATATTGTGGTATCATTAAACACAATTCCTATTACACTTATAATTGTGCATTACTTTGTATGATTTTAAAATGAATATCCATCTTCATCATTAGGTAAATTAAACATCATACATTCTCCATATGTCTTCCATGTATTGGCTCTCAATAAATATATATTAAATCTATAAATCTGTCAATGACTGGGTTGATTTGTATTATTGTTACAATGGAACCTTAATAAATTATTTCAGTTAGGATCTATGCATGGTCCTCAAAATATTTAAATGTCACTACAAGTAACCTCATTTGAAGGTTAAAACTACTGGAAGGGGGAAGCCGGGATGGCTCAGTGGGTTGAGTGCTCACTTTGTAGCACCAGGGACCGAGGATCGAATCCTGGCCCCGGCCTGTGCGGAACCATATGCTGAACTGGGAGCTCCCCCAGTTCAGTTCTCTCTCTGTCTCTGTATCTCTTTCTCTCTCTCTCTCTCTCTCTCTCTCTCTCTCTCTCTCTCTGTCAAAATAAATAAATAAATAAAAATATATTATTAAAATAAAAATTAAAAAAAAAAACAAAAAAAAACAACAACTGGAAGTTGGTCTATAAGTTCAAATTGATTATTCCTAGAACTTTCCAAGGTTTAGACTCATACATAGTCTTGTAAAAATCAGAGTGGTCAGTGAAATTTTCAAGCTCAAATTTTTTCTTAATCTTCTGTCTGTGGGATACTTTAGTTTCATCTGGGACTTTTTAGGATTATCTCTTTTCCCTTAAAATTCTGAAAATTCACTGAGGTGCATATACATATGGCTTTCTTTTTCTTTCCTTTTTTTTTTCTTTTTCTTTTTTTTACATTGCTTGACACTCAATGGCATTTCTATAATTTCTTTTGTTTTATTGCCACTACTTTCTCTCTAATTTTTTTCTAAAGAAATTTCTATTAGTTAGATGTGGACATGCCAGATTGATTCTCCTCTCATATCTGATCTATATCATTTTGCTGCATATTCTAAGAAATTTCCATGACATTTTATTCCAAATTATGAATTTGACTTTTAGTCATGTTCTTCTATGTGGTTCTGTTATAATTTATCTAACTTTTTAAATAAAATATTTAGTTTCCAAGAAATACTTCATTCAGTTGTCAATTTTTTAAATGTTCAATATTTTCCCATTTTTCTCTGAGGGGTCTAAATGTCATTTTTAAAACTCTCTTTTATTCCCTGACCATCATTAATTGCTCAGGAAAATATATTTTTGTTGCTTATCCAAGTGTCCCTTGTTAGTTCTCTTGTTTATGTAAAATGTCATTTTTTTTTGTTATTGTTTTCTGTTTATATTAGTGAATGAATGACTAAGTTTCTTAGTATAGATAAATGGTAGGGGTTAAACCCAGAAGATTTTTAGATTTCTTTCTCCAACAGAATGTTTTAAAGCTTGGTCTCTACTTCACTGGGGAGAGGTGATAGTATGTCTTGACTGGTTGACCTTATTTTTTAATGCATTAATACAGTAGACTTTCCATTAACCAGATCTCATGCAACTGACAAAGTCTCAAGAAACCATCAAAAATATTTCCAGTTGCTTAAGAGAGCCAGTTATTTGAGTTTCAGTTAATGGAGAGTCTACTTACATTTATATGGTATCTACCAATCAATCCTCATGGGTGCCAGTTAATTGAGAGTCTAATGTATTTAACTGGTATATAGACTGAAACCATCTGAATTACATACACACAGTACTCATCCCACCTGCATTTAAATCAAGGAAAGATTTTTGTTTATCCTTTGGCTGGGTAGATCACCTTTCTACTTTAGAGGCCCATCAATCCTACCTAGCCCATTCACCAATGGCAGAAATCTGGAATTACCTCAATGCCCCAAAAGGCCCACTTCTTCATCCATTGAAGGAATTATCGTCCAAAATGTAGTTAGTTCTTTTTAAAGAGCAGTTGATTTTTTTCATGAAATGAGTACATCTTCTGCTAATGAAATGGGCCAGCCCACCCATATAAACAACACCAAGATCCTCTGGCAAAATGACCTGTTTCCTCTGTGTCTTTTAGTACTTTACTACAGATTTTGAGTTCTGCTGAATATTTTTTAAGTTTTTCCTGTGAGTCAGTAAAGCTCATGTTTTCTCTCCTGTCCTTTAGACTGATCCCACCTGCATTTTGTCACCCAGAATTTTCCCAGTATCTGTTCAGCTCATTACAATTTTCTTGTTTTCTAGCATCAGCAAGGATTTAATTTATTTGTTCTTTCTCTCTGTCTCCCCTGCTTTCCCCTATTATATTTTAAAAGGTTTTATAGGAGATTGAGAAATACAAAAAATGTCCTGACATCTTAATTCAGTTTCCTCCATTTTTTTCCTGTCCTTCCTGGATTATATTATAGTAGAAAAGGATATGTTCTATAGTCAGAATGCCATATTTCCTAGTGATTTTTTATAAATACATAGTACTAATAAAATTTAAATTATTTTTAATTGCTTTGAGTTCTCTGGAAGGCACTGTGTTAAAAGGTAATATTTTTATTAAAATTTGTATTATGAAAGATTAAATTATAAACCAACCTGTTTCTTATTGATAACGTAGTTAAAGATTAGAGCAATTTGGACACATCATAGTGAAGATTTTGATTATAAAGGTTTTTTTCCTGGTTATGTGTATATTTTTATTATTATAAACAAAATATGATAAAAATTGATAGAGCAAACCCAATAAGAAAGAAACATTAACCATTCTCATTTTGTCTTTTATCTATAAAATCAGAATCTTCTCAGTCATGTATATAATCTTTTGCCATGACCTTGCAATTTTGCCCCCCAAAATAGTTCACCATCCATTGAAGATAAATGGAGCAGCCAGACATTCAAACAAAGGAGTTGTGAGTCTATAATCATTGGCTAAACATGATTTATTTTTCTCTAATGCCAATATGCAGTCACAATTGCACTGCATGTTGGCATTAGAGAAAAAATCAATTATAAATTATAATTTCCAATTAATTAGGGATCTTTGTATATAGTACTTGTAACAGAGTAATGGTAGCTCTAGTTTAGCTACCTATTAATGGAAATTTTTGCTTTAAACGGAATGCATATATTGAAATCTTTCTTTAAAATTGTATGTAATCTTTAAATTTTGTGAACAGAGTAACCACCCCAGATTACGGAACCAAATAAAGTCAAAGCAGACTACTCATTTCTTTGAATCCTGTATTCTCAGCACTTCATGGAGAGTTATTCAGTATGCATCATACTGGGAGCATATTTTAATACTAATGCTTTATATATTAAACACTTTCCTATCTTCAAACTTTTAATGAATAAACCATTAATATATCATATAATCAAACATGGTTTTCCAAATGTATTCCCAGTACAAATGCTTCTTTTACATAGCCATTTTGATTGATCCATGTAAAAGGTGTTACCAGCAAATCTTTTTATCTTGTAATAATTTCATTAACATCACTTCACAGTTTGTTTTTGTTTTTGTTTTTTTACTTTTAATCTGTAAGGCTTTAATGTCAGAAAGGAGATTGATGTTACTGCTACTATTGAAATATTAGATTTAGGCTAAAGTTCACTATAAAGTGATGTGAAAAGGTAGAGGCTTTTTAACCCTGACAGAATATACTCATTATTTAGTTATTCTCTGAAAGCTGTTAGCAAAAATTTCTGACCTATGTCACAACCTCTCCTGATAATGAAGTGCACATCATTGAAAGGTTCAGTCTTAAAGGTGCCTAATTATAATATAATTCTGATATTTTAGACATTACAATACCTAACAAGTAACAACTCCTAAGATAATCCTTTCATCCTGTTTCTTCTCTGCTATAATTCTGTCATCTTATATACTTTTGTAATTATTTTCACTCTGTAAATTTTATAGTAGGGTTCACATCTTAAATATATAATTTTCCTTTTCTCCATAATTGTTTTTTGGCCTGTGCCTATCCAGTCAACATAAAAGAGTTTTTTTTTTAATAGGTCTAAATTCACAAATATTATTATTTTTTTATTGTTAAATTTGCTGGGGTGACATTGGTCAGCAATATGGTTTCCAGGTGTACAACACTACATTACATCATCTATGCATTGCACTATGTGCTCACCACCCAGAATCAGCTCTCCTTCAGGCACCTTATATCTGGTGCCCACTCCCAACTCCACCCACTCACTCTCCCTCTCCCCTCCCCACTTATTTAACCCAGGGAACCACCAAACTATTGAGTGCATCCATAATTGTTTGTTTCTTTGTTACTTTCAGTTTTATATTCCACCTAATAGGTGAGGTCATGTTTCCTGATTTTTTCAGTCGGACTTATTTCACTTAATAAGATGATTTCAAGGTCCACCTATGTTCTTACAAATAGAGGATATTGCAAGCAACATAAGCATTTGCTTTGAAATGGGAAAATCTTAATTTTGAGAAATCAAGATTGCCTGGTTAAATTGTTTTGGTCCCAATAATGATCACAAGAAACTGAGTTAGAAAGCATAATCCACATTTTCATATGTTTAAGCTTTTTAAATATATTTTTGTTAAATTAGGTAGACATTATATAAAATAATCCTCTATTGAAAATTACCTAAAAAAATTCTATATCCATTAAACAAAAATTCCCTGTTCCTCCCTCCCCCAGTTCCTGG
>PVKE010016828.1:0-31538 GCA_004027555.1 Craseonycteris thonglongyai | reverse complement strand
CACACACGTGTGTGTGTGTGTGTGTGTATTCATTCAACAAATAATTACTGAGTACCTATCTTGAGCTTGACGGGAAGAGAGAGAATCAGCAGTCAAATATCTTCAGCTGGAGTTGAAGCTGGCCCTATACTCATATCATTGAACAGATGATGGTTGTCAGCTATCTAGCTTCCTATCTGGTGAAGGATAAGCCACTCACTCATTTGTTCAACAAGTATATGCTAACTGTCTATTATTAGATACTCTTCTACATGCTGTAGATACACCAGTGGAGGACAGGAAAGACAAACATCTTTATTTTCATGGAGTTTAAAGTGTAGTGGGGGAGGCAGCCAACAAACAAAACAAATAAAATACACAGTTGTTAAAAAACAATCTTCACTAGGTCTCTGATATTTTTGCATATCTTAAGATCAGAGGTACTAACTGCCTTTGTTCTGGACTATTTTCTCAAAATAAAGTTGTTTATATAGTGAAAACACTTTGAAGATTTAGTCTTTTGTTCCAGAGTGAGGTCAGGTTTTCTCATAGCCTTGGGTATTCTGATAGTAATAGTGATAGCTATAGTCATTGGTGATAATGATAGTGATAGTGATAGTAGTAATAATCATAATGATAGAGATAGTGATTGAAGGTGATAGTGATGATAGTGATGATGATGGTGATAATGGTGATGTGGTGATAATGATAGTGATGATAGTGACAATGGTAGTGATAGTAATAGTGATAGTGATAATGATGATAGTGATGATAGTGATAGTGACAATGATAGTGATAATGATAGGCTATCACTATATCACAAAATAGCACTATGTCACTGTATTGTATAGTGATGGTGATAAGCTTTAGAACTAAGTGAGATGAAAAGTCACCAAAGATTTTCAGCAAAGGAGTGGTATAATTTGATTTACAGTTTAATAGAATCACTCTGTTTTGAGGGTGAAAAATAGATCAAAGGAGACCAGGGCAGAAGGAGAAAGTCATGAAATTGAAAGCTGAGGTGGAGAAAAAGTATGTATCTAGAAATGAAGAGTTTCCCTGGGTTAGAAGAGGAGGTAAAAGAGAGGTGTTCTTTAAATAAAGACATTTCTCCTTTTCACATATAAAACTGTAACTGATATGCTAATTTTTTCAATAGCATTTTTTTTAGTTTATTGAACTATAATTGTATAACCCTAATTAATACTAAGAATCCACTAAACAATACATAATTACCTCTAGTTAAAGAGACGCACTTGTCCTATATGTTAAATTAAGAAATAATTTATTTTGATTACTCTAAGTTTCATCAATTAATTGATAACTTGAAGCAGACATTGAGAATTTTAATATTTTCTGATGCATCATAAAGCAAATAAAATGTAGACAGGTTTTTTTTGCAGTAAGATATGTCAGTACATAAGCTTTTCTATTCAGAGAAAAGCTTATCTATCATTTCTAAAAGTAAAAGTCATGGTTAGAAAGAAGATCATGGATATACAAATAACTCTTTTCCAGTAATCTTTTCTTTCTAAGCCAGTCATTTCAATCTTTCAGAGAGAAGTTTATACAAATCTTGCAAAGAATTTTAGCTGATTCACTGGCAAGATTAACCTCTTATATTCTCCTATAATATAATGAACTTCATATAAAGATGAAGGAAGGAAAGAAGAATCATCATGGCAAGGATGCAATACAAACCCTAGGTAACCAGGAAAAAAAGGAGTCTATTTTTATAAACTTCATCATCACCCATCTCTTTTTAGTGCCCTGGGGAGGTATATTTTCTGATTGAGTAGTATCATTTTGGCCCACCCATCCAGTGAGCATTTGTGGTTAAAATCTCTCCGGTGAAAATATTCGATCCCCAACAACTAGAAAATGTCATGAGTTCTTGATAAACTACTCTTTGAAAAAGCCGCAGATAATATATAAGTATTTTAGTTATTCATCCATTCATCCATATATCATTGCAACAAATGTTTATTTAGAACTCTCTGCTACAGGATACAGTGATTCACTCTGAAAATAGAAAAATATCTAAGATGTTATCTCTGAAGAGAAAATTTACATGCCCAAAAAGACAGAGTACAATCGGTGGTAAATTCAGTATTGATATTATACATGCTGTGATAATTGTTCATGCAAAGAAAGAACCATGAGAAATAAAAAAAAAAAAAAAGCAATAAGCCTTGCTATTATGGTAGAGAAGAAGCAAGCAGGATTTATTCAATAGAGGGGGTAAAAGCAAGAGCAAGATCCTCAGAAGATAATTTCCTCTATCGATCCCCCATCTCTGAATAGGTGATGTGGGTCCAAAAGATTTAATAAGCTCTCCCAAATTAGCTGTTTCACTTTATTACCAAAGTCTATGCCAGGAGTTTGTTCAGTAGCATAAAAACATGTAAGAAATCATTTACAAAGTGAGTGAAGTTTAAGATATGTGGTTGGTTAGAATGACTTCACAGACCCACCTCTCTGGTGTGATAGAAGAATTCATCCCTCTAAACAGTGTGTTCCTCCATTCCACAGGGATTCTGTCCTGATTCAACTATAAATGTGAGTTTGAATACAGTTGCATGTATGAAATCTAAATGATGGCAAACTAATGTATGGGGGTAGAAACCAGACAGTTGTTGGGAAATGGGATTTGATTGGAAAGCACTAGGTTATTTTCTGGGGAGCAAGGAACAAAAATATATCTCTTATTTGGGACAGGTTACACGGGTATATAAAATAATCAAAACTCAACAAACTAGCACTTATAATTGTATTTTAATTATGTCTTAATAATAATAAGAATATCATTGCAGTCTTCTTAAAGAATTTCTGTGCATGTTACTTCCTAGTGAGAGGGTTTATGGATGAATATGGTGTTTCCCTAAACTATGAAAACAGAGTTACAAGAACCATGACAGATCACTAATAAATGTGGGTATCAGGAAAGCCAGGATGGCTCAGTGGGTTAAGTGCTCGCTTTGCAGTGCCAGGGACCGGGGGTTGAGGCCCAGCCCCGGCCTGTGAGGACACATGTGCTGAGCTGGGGAGTTCCCCCAGTTCAGTTCTCTCTCTGTCTCTGTACCTCGCTCTCTCTCTCTCTCTCAAAAACAATAAAAAATAAAAAATAAAATAAATAAATAAATAAAAATAAATGTGGGTACCTTGGCAAACTTTGGTCTCAAATTTGCTTTTATTGGGGAAGCCAGGATGGCTCAGTGGGTTAGGCGCTCACTTTGTAGCCCCAGGGACAGAGGATCAAATCCCAGCCCCGGGCCATGCAGACCCACATGCTGAACTGGGGAGTGCCCCCAGTTCAGTTCTCACTGGGGTGAGACCCTGGCCCAGTTACTGCCCTGTGCAGCCCCAGCCCACCTGTGGAATAAAACTATGTGGAAAAACCAATGATGTGCAAACCATGGAAACTGTTCTGGGCCCTCCCCCTTCTCTCTGTCTCTGTCTCTCTCTCTCTCTCTCTCTGTCAAAAACAATAAAAATAAATCTTTAAAAAAAAAATTTGCTTTTATTGTGACTATCATCTGTTCATTAGTGCATAGAGATGGTTGCAGAATATCAGAACCTACCTGTAACTCCGACATTTACCCCCCAAAAAACAAAACAAAACAAAGCAAAACAAAACAAAACAAAGAAACAAACAAAAAAACTGACATTTACTAAACAGCTAAATTGGCTTAGGTAAATTTTCAGCACTTGATAACAGTGATTTCTGGGGTGGAAATTTGAAATCAGACTATAAAGGAAGGAACACATGCAGGCGAAGATGGAATTTTAAGGGAATTTTTTTTTTTAATATCTCTCTAATCGCTAGTTGGCAAACTTTGCAGATGTGCAAGTTCTCTTTGGCACAAGTACTATGGCCACGTATCTCCTATTCTCACGAGGCCTTACATAATGTCTTGCACTGAATTTTTAAATACTTACAATGAAGTAAGGAAGAAATAAATATAGAAAAGTTAGTTTTGGGTATAAGTTTCTTAATTTGTCAAACTGGAAAGGAAGTTGTAAGCCCAAAAGAAGACAAAAGAGAAAGAAAGAGGGTCTGTGTAAGATAGTGACAATAAGATATGGACAAATATTGAATCACAGAAATCTTGGAAATTTTATTACTACCATGCTTTCTTTTCTCCTCAGTATCTATTCTCCTTACAATTCTTTATGTCATATCACGAAGAAAATGAGCTTGATTTCAAAACTACTGTTCTTAAGGAAAACAACATGAAAACCCATTATACTGACAATTAAGTTTGTGACCTTGCACTGTGTACTTACATTGGCAACACTACAAACAACTCAATGAGGTTTCATAACCTTGGTGTATCAATGTCTCATAGCTGTGTTGGTGATGATGTATGGGGGTGTTTTGCTGAGTGACATTCATTATTGTTGAGTGCTTTTGTGCCAATGTGAGAATGTTGGAGTTTGAGTTTGCGAAGGCCTTTTGGAGAGGCAAGACCAAGTTTTGAGCCATGTTATCACTGTGATGAAACATGGTTGTACCAATATGACCCTGAAACAAAGTGTCCAAGTGAACAATGGAAGTCAGCCAATTCTCCAAAACCAAAAAAGTTTCTGGCAGCCCAAACTAAGAGTCAAAATAATGTTGCTAACTACTTTTGATATCAGCATTGTGAATGTGTATCAACTGGACAAACAGTCAACGAAGTTGAATATTTGAAAGTGCTGAAAAAGCTGTGTGAAAAAGTCAGATGAAAAATACCTGAATTTTTTTGCCAACAACTTATGGCTCTTGCATCATAACAATGTACCAGTTCACATGACCCTGACTGTGAGGAAGTTTTTAGCCAGTAAACAAATAATGGCATAGGAACATCCTCCCTACTCACTTGATCTGGCCCCCAATGATTTTTTTTCTTTACCCGGATATAAAGGCAATCTTAAAAGGAAGACATTTTAATGACATTCAGGACATCAAGGGTAATAAAAGGACAGCTCTAATGGCCATTCCAGGAAAAGAATTCCAAAATTGCTTTGAATGGTGGACTAGATGATATCAATGCATAGCTTCCTAAGGGGTGTATTTTGAAGGTGACCATAGTGATATTTAGCAATGAAGTATGTATGTAGCACTTTGTCTAGGTTGAGTTCTTGAACTTAATTTTCAGACTTCATATATAAGACTTAATCTATGCTTGTTCTGGACAAATAAGCCACATTTGGTTTTGGTAAAACTCTTAAAATATCTTAAATGATTTTCAAAAATATTCTAACCTAGAACAATAAAGTAGTACCTATATTATATTTTCATCCTTATATACATATTTTGAAAATTGATAGTATGTGCCTCATTTCTCCACAAATAACAATGAAATAGTTTAGTCTAGACTGAGTGCATTTCATAGTGAATCTGAAGTTTTTGAGGTTATGTATTTTAACATCATTATTGACTGAATAAACAGAAAAAAAACAATACAATTGCAATGCAAATGCTCTATTATGAATGAAAACATAGTAAGCCTAAACAATTAGTTTTTCCTATAGAATAGATACTCGGGAGGATAGTAAGAAAATACATTTCTGTCACATTCATTTTTCAAATATCAATACACAGTGATCTTTGATCATACAGCCAAGGAGGTGTCAGGAAAGTGGGGGTAGTAATTCTGTTGACCTTTTAACAAACCAGCTATGTTTGATATGAATTTACATTCATACTTCCAGATGTATAACATTTATGACCCCTTAAGAAATTAGAGTATTTCTGGAACATCTAAATGTTTTTTGAAACTGCATATGATACTAGAGTATCCATAGATACCAGACACACAACATGCCTAATACAAACTTTGCTTTTGTGCAATCAGTTCTTACCATGTGCCTCAGGAACTTTGCTTACATATTCTAGAATGTTATTTAACCTAAAGATAAATAAAAGTCTTTAAAAAAGAGAACAGAGGCTGCATTCTGAAGCTCAGGTCTTACTTTGTTCTTGGGTGCAACTCAACCCACAGAAAGATTATTCACACCCACACAGGTCCCAGTTGCACTCCCACCGCCAGGTATGTGTACACCCCAAATGGCCCCTTTGTAAAACAGGAGGGCCTGAAAAGGAAGAACAGTATGTCCAGTCATTTTGCAACAACTGGGTAAAAAGTTAACCTTCAGTCCAAGTTTAAGGATGTTAGTACCTATTCTATACAGTTGAGTGAGCCAGAGCAAATGAAATGTTGCTGAAAGAAAGTCATGTTTTAAGAGCTTGGAATTCTTGATTTAAATTTTTGAGATTTCCTTGTAATGAAAACCATTAACTTGATATTACAACCTATGTTTGCATGGGTGTTATGTTGTCAATTTAGAATGTGTTTTTGATAGATAACTGGCCTATTAAGCTTAAACAAACTGTATTAAAATGTTAATGCCAAGTTGAAATAAAACCAAAATATCTTTATATGTTGTATTAGGCAACCATTTTACATGTAAGGGATGAATTATATAAGTATTTTTATAATTTTACTTCAAAACCTGATTGAAATAGAGTCCACTGTAAAATAAAATAACTGGATAATACTTAATTGAACTCAAAATTAGCAACAACAGAATATGAGCTTGTAAGTACCTTATGCAGAAGTACAATGGGTTAGAATATTTTAAATCAGGATTTCTCAACAAGAGTGTTACTTACATTTGGGAATGGATAATTCTTTGTTGTGAAGGACTGTCCTATGCATTGTAGTCCATTTACTAGAATTTCTTGCTTCAATATATAAGATGCCAGTAACAATCACCCCCAACACACCTGCCAAAATGATGACAACCAAAAGCGTTTTGAGCAGTTGTTCCCTGCAGGGGCAGAGGAGGTCAAAATTGCCCTCTGTTGAGAATTCATGTTTCTAATCAAGATAGTTCTATAAAAGCCTGCACATATGGTTGCTAGCCAATTACCTCTAAAAATTGAATAAATAAATACAAAACAATGCCACAACTACATGGCTTTTTCTTTATTTTTAACTTTTTAATTTTATTTTTTAATTGTTAAATTTATTGGGGTGACATTTGTTAGTAAAAATTACATAGGATCAGGGAAGCTTGGATGGCTCAGTGAGTTGAGTGCTCACTTTGCAGCCCTGGGGACGGAGGATTGAATCCCAGCCCCGGCCTGTGCAGACCCATATGCTGAACTGGGGTGTGCTTCCCATTTGTGAGGCTCCCAGTTCAGTTCTTGCCCCCCGGTTAAGTCCTTGGCTCTGGGGGTTATGTCTCCCATTTAGGCGGCCCTGGCCCAGTTCTGTCCTGAGTCCCCCCCCCCCACCTGTGTGCAAATGAAACCATGTCGAGAGCTGATGATGTACAACTGTGGAGATTGCTCTGGGCCTTCCCCATTCTCCCTGTTTCTGTCTGTCAAAAAATAATAAAATAAATCTTTAAAAAAAAAATTACATAGGTTCCATGTGTACAATTCTATACTACATCATCTATGTATTTGAAGATGTTGCCCAAATTTTACAGAATGCATATAATTTAGGAATTGAAATAATATTTATCTAGACAGACTTTTGTTTTTACATAGGTTTTCATAGTGCCTTTATTTTTTATATTAATTAATCTGAGTTTATAGAAAAGATACATTTCTGAATGTTCTACTTAACCTTACAAGGGAAATATATGTGATTAAATATTGAGTCTCACCTAATTTTCTGAAACCTTTAGTAATACTGAACATGGAAAATGCAACTTTCACTGTTCCAAGTACCAAACTAACTTTCTAAAATTTTGCTTTCTAAAACAAAGGACTATTAATCAATACTATAGGAAGGCTGTCTGGAAAGTATTGAGCTATGTAACCATTCTCATTATATTGACAATGGCTGGATTTTTTTCAGACAGACCTCAAATTGCATGCAAATTATTCTCCTACGTATTTTAAGTTCAACTTCCAGCCTTACAATTTGCCTAATTGTGGTGTTGTCCTTTAATTTTTCAATTTTGAATAAATGCTTTTTAGGGCCCAGAAGGTTCCTTTAAACTTTCTTCTTTTGCACACCAAGAACCAATTCAATTTAAAGATAAGTAATGCTTAAGGGGGAGGGGAGGGAAATGAAAGAAATTTACAAAAAGGGATATAAGTCAAGAAGAATATTAAGATACCTGCTTCTTTCTTTCAGTAAGAAAAGTGTTGTGACAGCAGGGGGTTGTTCCAGCACAGACCTGCTGAAATGAGAAACAAGTCCCTACATAGGAACTGGGCAAAAGTCTCAAGCCCTGAGATCTCCTGGAAAACAATAACAAAAAAAAAAACACAAGAGAGGCTGGTGACCTGTGAGCTATGTGCATTCTCTCACTAAGTTTTCTAATAAGAATCCTTTCATGAATGTTTCTTGTGATTTTCTCAGATAGAGGAATTCAGATATTGTTCACACATTAATCATTATATTGAACAACTTTTTCTTAAAAGAGAAAGAAAAAGATTGAATTCCTTAAATTTACACTGTCATGACTGACCAGCAAGAGAAGAAAGGCTCAATTCCAATATGCACTCAGGAGATAGAAGGTCTGAGGTCACAGAATATACAAATCTTCTGTATTCATGAACTTTTCAACCTACTGACGTTTGCAGGCAGAATAAAAATTGTTTCATTTCTGCACACAAACAACAGAGGACTTTAGCATTCGTGTGCAGTCATTCTAGTGTGATCTGTCATGGTACTTGCCAGTTTAGAGTATGTTTGCTATTGTGCTTTATAAACATAAATTCTATCATTGCTGATATATGAAAATACAGTGGGAGTATTAAAAATGCTGGTAAAAAGAGATGTGTTTTATTGAAAATCGAAGTAATTATAATAAAATAACTGAAAGTGGTGAAAAAATGATGATGTTGTGTAGGGCATGAAACATCTGAAAACAGGAACAATTCTGAAAGACAAAGTGTGTTCACTTAGAGCATGAGAAAAATTATAAGACTTATGCAATCTTCAAAAATAAGTAAGAGACAAAGTAATTATTGGGATTAAAAAAAAATGTTTGAGCATCAGTACCAGATGTCTGTTAGCTCAATGTTAATTCAGGAAAGGTCTAAGTGTTTGCATAGTTTATTTGGACCTTGCAGTAAATAAACTTAAATGTGGCCTTTTGAAACATTTGAAACTTAACCTATTATTTAAAGTCTTTCATATTAGTTTTGCTATAAACATCTGCAACTCCATCTCATGTCTTTGACCTGGCAACTTCAAAACAATATTAGTCTTGCAAAATAAAGAAAGCAAGATATTTCTTCATTTTGTTTTGGCGTTTCAAGTGCATTCAGAGTTGAAAAAGATATGACCGGTTGTAATTAATTAATTAGCCTGCTCCCAGGATTCCAAGATGCCATTTAAAAGTATGCCTACTCCACTAGCCATGTAAGCTCAGAACTTCCAAGTCGTTAGTGTAAAATAATAAAAATAAAAAGTAATTACTTTTCAATACTTTAATTACCCTGTTGTGTTGACTTAACTTCAGTGTACAGATTTTAAGGACACACTTTACATTCAGATTAAGATGTACTCACACACACTTCATACTTGCATTCAGTGTTTTGAGATTTCTTGTTTGGAAACATTAGCTAAAAACAAATTGAGTACATTTGTAAAATTATTTTTACGCAGCAAAATCCCTTCATTTTTTTTCACTTTAATAACCTGTATTTAACCAGTTGACAAATTATTTAGATTTTTACTTCTGGAACATCTTTCCAATCTTCCCCATTGTGTATTTCAAATACTCATTCCCAAAGAGTTATTTTGCTTTCTCACTAACTGAGCTTCCACACCTCTTATCATGGTGCACTTCTCTCCTACATTCAAATGTCAGTCTATACTCATATGCATGGCTTCAATCACACACCACAATCTTAGTAAAATGTGTGAAAGGTTTCCAATTGTCTAATGACATTAAATACAAACTCACCCTGTTCATTTTCATGGCTACTAATAATATCATCACCACTTATCTCCTTTGTCACTCCACCTTTATCCCTCAACTCCTTCTGTAGTTCACCAGTTTACCAGGTAAATGGGACATTTTGATTATCCAAGCAAGCTTATGTTGCACATATTATTCTCCTGTTTAGAATTTCCTGGATTCTCTACTCTACCTATAAAAACATTACCTATATTTCTAAAGCCACCTTAAATGACTTATCTGTTTTTCCAATTTCTCCCAAATGGAGGTGACTGCCCTCTGATTTTGAGATATAGAACTTTATTTGTACTCTTTTGTGGCATTTGCCCTCCACATACTACCTTATACTCTATAGTATGTGCCTCCTGGCTAATGTCATCAGCTCCTTAAATGTAGCAACTAAAATTTATTCTTCTTCGTGCCTTCTGCTGTGCTTGGTACTTAACAATCGCTTTGTAAATATTTGTAAAATTGAGAATGAAGAAATAAAAAGTTATGGTCAGGGCTTTGAAGTAGCATGCAAGTATTCATTCATTCATTCAAAACACATTTTTTGAGTCTATGCATCACTTGCCAGAAACTCTACTATGATACGTTTCGTTCAGCACTACAGGCTTTTCTCAGATGGAAGCAATTAATATTATGTAGTATTTGCCAATAACAGACAAATATAAGCCAACTCTACTTTTAGAATGATCAATCTACTACATAGTTTTCACCAACAAATCTGCTAGATTTAATTTTTCATAATGTTAAAATATGTAAATAAAATTAAATCTCCCTATGTGTTAATTTAAGAATTATTTCTGCATAAAATTCATGGTATGTGGGTGTAAATTTTCACCTTCTAGGATATATTTGATGCAAAATAAACATATAGTTCTCAGCTGACAGTTTTTTATGATTAGGCTTGGAAAAAATCCGTACAATTAAATTTGTTAGCTCCATAACACACTAGGTAATGATAAATTTATACTAAAGTAACATTACCATTGGCATTCAAATAGGAATAGATCTTCTCAAAAAAAAAAATCATGTTATTGCACTCAATAATTTCTACTGGTATATGTGTGAATTTCTTGAATTTAAGTTATCAGGTGTCAAAAATTGGTATAGTTGTATATATGTGCCCAAACATACATACAAATACATGCAAATTTTGTACACTGAAGTTTTTTTTGTTTTTTGTTTTTTGTTTTTATATCTTTTTATATTTACAGAGAGTAATTATTTTATCTTCAGTGCATATTTATTTTTATTTTACTTTTGACAGATAGAGAGAGAGACAGAGACAGAGACAGCTACAGAACCGAACTGTGGGAACTCCCCAGTTCAGCATGTGGGTCCGCCTGGGCCGGAGCCGGGATTCGATCCTCGGTCCTCGGGGCCTCAAAGCGAGTGCTCAACCCGCTGAGCCATCCCGGCTTTCCCTGAAGTTTTTTGAGATTGACTACTGCATGGAAGGAAGACTGGGTTGTGAGTTGTAGGCCTAGCTTTTCCTAGCTAGGTTTTATTTACTAGAAGTAAAATCATAGTCAAGTAAATTCATGTTGCTAGATTTAATTTAATAGAATAAAAAATCATATATTCAAAATTAGCTTTGAGAGACTTTTGCCATCTTAAAAAATGGACTTCCAATATGGGTTAACAAGGATCAGCTTTACTCTCCTGACTAAAACAGTCCCCAAACCAGACAACGTATTTGAAATAATGAATTTTAGGACATGAGATATTAGGCAAAGAAAAAGAATGATCCCTAAGGATGAGGAAAAAAATAAAGTGATTCTTATGATTGCCCCAAAATTGCTACCTAGAGAGAATTTCCAGATAGTGTTACAGGGTGAGCCCAGGAGTACCTTTCTGGATTCCCTGAGGTGAAGAGATGGAGCTGAGAATGCACAGAGACAAGGAGATTGTAGTTCTCAAGACAGAGTACTGGAGAGAAGTGAGCTGCACCCAGAAAGAACACTGAAGATCTGCAAAAGGTCCTTCTTGAATACTTAGGATAGTTTAGATCAGCACATGCATTTAAGAAAACTACCCATAGTCAAAGACAGAACCATCTGTAAGAAGAGAAAACAATTCCTGAAACTCATACAAGAAAGGAAATAGTGCCTGCTCCCACCAACCTGACAAGGTATCAATGAAACTATGACTGGTTCTTTGAGAGAATCAATAAAATGGATAAACCTCTAATCAGACGAATCAGAAAAAAAAAAACCCCAAAAACATAAAGTTACCAATATCAGAAATTAGATAATATCACTAAAAATTTTACATATATTAAAAAATAATTAAAAAGTATTATGAATAAGTTCATATAAATAAATATAACAACTTAGATGAAATGACAAATTTCTTGAGACATACAAATTACCTAGGCTCACCCAAGAAGGAAAAATAGATAATTTTTTATGGGAATAAGCCCATATCAATGAAAGATATTGAATTTATAGTTAAATACCTTTGTATGAAGAAAAATCCAGGTTGAAATGTTTCTTTTAGGAATTCTTACCAAACATGTAAGGAAGAATTATCTCAATTTTACATAAACTCTTCGAGAAACTAAGGAAATTAGACTACTCCCTAAATCATTCAATGAGGCCAACAGTTCTTTGAAACTAAAACCAAAGATGTTATAAAAACTAAAGCTAAAACAAACAAACAAAACCAAAGCTGAATATCCCTCATGGACACAGATGAAAACACTGAAACAAAATCTTAATAAATCAAATCTAACAGTACCTAATAAAATGAACCTATATCACAACAAAGTAGCATTTAGCTTATGATGTAAGCTGATTGAACAACGATGAATTAAGGTACTCAGGGTGATCAAGAATTCACAGAATGAACGGGAAGAAGGGTAAAAAAAACTATTTATTATTTTTCCTTTTCAATATATTCCTCCTTAACCCTAATACACTTTTCAGATCTTTCAATAAGTTTGTTTATACCCTCAAAAAAAAATTGTTTTTGGCCTCAAATTTGCAGCTTTAACCTCTTCCTTGCCTGAAAATCTCTTCCCTCAAAGCTGTTTTTTTCATATTTGGGAACAAATAACACCCAAACAGAGCAAGATCTGGACTGTAGGGAGGATGATTTAATGTTTGGAAGCCACGATTGTGAAGAATAGCCAACGAATATTGCTCTTGTGCACATGTTGTCATGCAAAAGCAACACCACATTGATCCGTTTTCCTCTTCTTTTCTCCTTCACAGACCCTTTTAATTGTTTCAGTAGACAGGAATAGTACGTATTATGACACCCTTACCCTTGTCATTGATTAACAGGATACCCTCAGTATCCCAAAAAACAGTAGCCATGATATTTCCAACTGATTGCAATGCCTTGAACTACTTAGAGAGTAGCATGCCTTTTTCATGCCACTGCATGGACTCCTGCTTTGACTCAGGCTTATTATAATGAACCAAAGTTTCATCTGCAATGACAATCCAGTTTAAAATTACATATTTGTTGTCCCTACATATGTCCAAAAACTGTTGTGAACACTCAACGTGCTGTGGTTTTTGAAGTAGTGTGAGCGTTCTCAGCCCTCATTTTGCACTGACTTTTGACATCCTTAGATGCAGATGGAGAATATTCAAAATGGTTGTAGGTGCTATTCCAACCATTTCTGCAAGCTGGTTTTTATTTAATCTGGCATCTTCCACTACAAGTTTTCAACCTTTCTGACAACATCTGAGAAAGTGGCCTCAACAGGACATCCTGGACAGATGTCACCTTCAGTCCTTTCCCTGCCTTGCTTGAAAAAGTTGCGGCACTGTAAACATGGGTTTCCCAGAGAAATAGTCCCCATAAATCTCTAAAATCTCTTCCAAAATGGTTAAAGGTGTTTCCCCTTGTTTTGTGAGAAACTTAATGACAGTGTGAAATTTAACTTTATATTAAGGTGACCAACTTTTTTCTAATGAAAAGGAGGACATAAATAAATAAGGAGGACATAAATAAATTAAAGAAACAAATATTGCAAATAAAAAAATTTATTCCTTGCAACAATAAACAGAAAGCATTATAATATAGTAAATAGATAACACCGGCATATTATAATTAATTATTATTTAAATATGAATATTTTTTGATTGCATGAATATTTTTAATGTGTCATTTTCTAACAAAATATTAGAAATATCTGTACAAGAACCATTTTTCATATTGAATTTCACAGTAAGTCCTGCAGCTAGAGTATCAACATTCAGTCTTGATTTTTCAGTTGTCCAAAAATCATTAGCAATTGAAGATACCCTTTCAACAGCTGCATTAGTGCCAGGGCAGCACAATGTAAATTGGACTAGAAGAAGTAAATTTTCATATGGTATATGTGCATTTTTGAAATGGTTGAATATTTCCACCCATCTTTTATCAACTTCAACATGTTTGTTTTCCCACTCGACCAATTTTTCAGAATTTAAATAAATATTCAGTTTTCTAATTTCTTCAAATAGACAATTGTCATCTATTTTAATGGCTGGTAGTTCTGTGGATAAAAACTGAACACAAGTCAAAAAGGAGAACATCTAGGAGGACACTTTTCGAGGGAGGACAGAACTTCCAAAAGGAGGATGGTTGGTCACTTTACTTTATATATACTTGAGGTTTTATTTATGTTTGACAATCTTCTTTGGTTATACTTAAAAGAACACAAATGCAAGTAGGCTGACTTTAGGCACATATAGTAACATTGTCACACAGTCATGCTGTGTGCACTAGTACTCCCACCTCTCTGATAACCCCATTTTCACAAATTTCTTGACCATCTCTTGTAACTCACCGTAATTATTCATATGCTACATGATAAATATCATGTGACTTCTAAAAAATGCATAAAAAGCATTTGGCAAAAACCACACATCTACTTCTGATAAAGACTTTCAGCTAGAAGAGGAGAAGGCAATTTCCTCAACCAGACAAAGGTTATCTATGAAACAATTATAGCTAACATTATACTTAATAGAGGAAGACTGATTGTTTTCCTCTTAAGAACAGGACATGAGGGAAGCCGGGATGGCTCAGTGGGTTAATTGCTCACTTTGCAGCCCGGGGGACCGAGGATCGAATCCCAGCCCCGGCCCATGTGGACCCATATGCTGAACTGGGGAGTGCCCCCAGTTCAGTTCTCACTGGGGCGAGACCCCAGCCCAGTTCCTGCCCTGTGCAGCCCCACTCCCAACTGTGGAGTGAAACTATGGAAAAACCAATGATGTGCAACTATGGAGACTGTTCAGGGCCCTCCCCCTTCTCTATGTCTCTGTCTCTGTATCTCTCTCTCTGTCAAAAACAATAAAAATAAATCTTTAAGAACAGGACACGACAAGGATGTTCACCCTCACCATTTCTGTTCAACGTTGTACTAGATATTCTAGTCCTTGACATGAGATGGAGAATAAATAAAAGTCATCCAACGTGGAAAGGAAAGAAGTAACTCTCTTTTTCCATACAACATGACAGTTTTGTAGAAAATACAAGGACCATGGTGGGATACTTGCTGGATACCCCTCATATAATGAACTCTTTCCCAAAGCTACTAGAATAAATAAATAAAATTAACCAGGAAGCAAAATACAAGTCAATATTCTAGAGCTGATTTTATTACTGTATATATTATCAATAGGCATTTATGATATTTAAAAATATAATATCATTGACAATAGCAAAAAATGTAAAGACTCTATACAGTAAAAAATTGTAAAACACTGCTGAGAGAAAATAGTGTAGATCTAAATAAGAGGAGAGATAGACAATAATAGCACAATAAAAAATGTGAAATAATACTTAAACAGAGAGCTCTCCAAAAAAATTTATGTGTGTGTGGGTGTGTGTGTGTGTGTGTGCGTGCACGCGCGCTAACGCGCATGCGCGCACACATGAAAAGCTGTGAAACATTGTTAGTTATTAGAGAAACTGCAAATTACATCCACAATGAGATACCTACCTCAAAGAATGGCTATATAGTATTTTGAAAGACTGACCATACATACAAAGTGTTGACAAATATATAGATGAACTGGCACTTTCACATACTGCTGGTGGAATGCATAATGGTCAACCACTTTGGCAAACAGTTTGGCAGATTCTTAAAAAGTTAAATATAAACTTTTAACATGATCTAGCCCTTCCACTCCTAGGTATTTACCCATGGTAAATAAAAACATATGCCTACACAAAGACATGTACATGAGTGTTCAAAGAAGCTTTATTTGCTATAGCCTCAAACTGGGAACAACCCACATGTTCATCTCAAAATAATTATACTGAGTGAAAGAAGCCAAACAAAGAGTACACACTGTATGATTCTATTTATATAAAGATCTAGAAAAAGCAAACTAAGTTACAGTACAGAAAGCAGGTCTGTGGTTGTGTAGGAATAGAAAGATCAGTGAGAAGGAATGGGGCTGAAATTACCAAGGGGCACAAGAAAACTTCTAGATGTAGTAGATGTGTTCACTGTGCTGATTGTACTAACAGCCTCACGGGTGTATATGTACAGCAAACCTCTTCAAATTTTACCTTTTACATTTGTAAAGTTTTTTTGCATGTCTATTTTACCTCAGTGAAGTTGTTTAAAAATTTCCTTTGAAAATCCATTAACTTGTTCCTACCCTGTAATAACATACATATACTATATACAGCACAGACATTCTTATACAAAGTGCACTGTGAGAACCACTAGAGTAGACTGAAAAGGATGGAAGGAAAGTGTGCCTACAGATATGAGGACATTCAAACCATTATGCTTCTAATTGCAGTGATGAAGAGAAGAGTAGAATGAAAAACTGTAAGGCATCTTTCTTATTTCAGTGTTCATCCCATTCTGCTATAATATAATCCTGATCATTTGAATGCATATTACTAGATGTGTTTGTTATTGTACAAGATAAGAGAATCGTATTAAATTTTGTTGTGTTTACTTGCATAAATTAAAATTGATTGTATGATGAGACTCCATTATAGTTTCTACATATCCCCTTGCTTTTGGATGTTTGAATATAAAAATCAGTTTTTACCCTAAAGGCCTGTATAGTCTAGTGGGAAAGTCAGCATGTAAACATTTATAACACATGTTGTTATGGCTTTAGAGAAGCAATTGATTTTGCATAGGGACAGAGAATAAGATACAACTTTAGAGAGGATGTGAAATTAAAACAGTGACTTGAATTGCATATAGATATTTTCCTAAAGGGAAGAGGTTATTTTAGAAATAAGTGCCTTCCCTTAGTTAGGAGTACATTCTAAAATTATGAAGTAGAGGCTACAGAAATTCCTTCTTTTCAGCCCTCAAAACTTTTAATCTGCCACCTCCAAGCCTTGTATTGACTACCAATTGCTGAGCTCTCGTATATATATGCACATATCCTCTTACTGTGTTTTACATTAGTGTTGCAAAGGGATAATATTATTTGCACTTTATACATGAGAAAATGTAGAGATCACTTTAGGCTCAGGTCCTGTGTGTGGTTTTAGTGGTTTGTAGCAATCAGGGTTTATTTCCTACTCACATTATAAGTATCTATTGTTGATCAACTGCATCTATGCTCCATGTCCTGTTTTTCTGGACGACAGCTAAAGGAACAGCCAACCCCTTTCTGGGACATACAAATCTTGTGACACAGGAAAAGACCAAGTGTGGAACCACAATGTGGCTTTTAAAGCTTCTGTTCACATCATATTGGTTAAAGCAAGTCACACGGCCAAGTGTGATGTAATGGCTGGAAATCTAATTCTCTCTCAGGGACATGTGCCATAAGCCATGTTCTATGGGAAGGAATGAATCATTCTCTCAATTTAAGCGGTAGCAAATATTTGAAAATTCAGAGAACTAAGGTTCAATAAAGCCTGTGTAACTTGCAAGTCATATGGCTAAGTGGTAGAGACAGGATTCAAAACTGCATTTGCTTATTGTCAAAACCCAGGCCCTTTATGCTACACCACATTGCCCCTCTCGTTGGTCTCAAAGGGGCAAGACAGATCAAGACTAACTTTAAGAGTAGAGAATGTCCTTGAGAGGTAAGAAAAGAATCTAAATTGTGTATGTGTGTGTGTGTGTGTGTGTGTGTGTGCATTTGCAAGCATATGTGTGTGAAATAGACAACGAAACATGTGGCATAGATGTGAACTAGAGAGAAATGAAAACAAGGATGGATTTTTATAGACTTTCCTCAGTTCAATTGCTCTCAGAGAAGAACAATTCTGTTTTTCTCCATGAATTTATCACATCCCTCTTCCAAATATGGAGAAAAAACATCAAATCGGAGTTTGAGGCTATTTATATAGTTTCAATATATGACAATATATCATTTGGCATTTATTAAGTATACCATAGATAAAGCACTAAACCAAGTCCTCTAGAGAAACACCAATCAGATTGCAACTCATACGAAACAAAATTAGAACTCAGTCCAAATAACACATGCTTCAGCCCTGCAAGTGCTACTTCAAACACGTGGCTAATTGGGAAGGTATTCCTCATACTAGTTAAGCTCACCTAATGTCTATTGCTAACAGGAGTCTTCAGACTCTGATATACCATCCCTCTGTCAAGTGTTTTCACTTCCTATTCTGCCACAGGCAGCTCGCCTTGCCTCTCTAGTTTTCCTTCCTACGAGTCCTTTAGCACACAAGTATTTTAATATTAAAACTGTGGGAAATGCACCACAGAGGAGATGGCCAGCTTGCTTGGAGCTTTAACATAAATCAATAAAAGAGAAAGGACTTCAGTTATCATTTAAGTCCCCCTCATTCTCTGCTGTCCTTGGAATGGTTCTGAAAGAATGTCACTTGGCAAAGCAAAACTGCTTTGAAGTATTTCTTCCAAACCCATCATAAGTGAGTAAATGGAGGAGGCTGTACTAACAAAGAAGAGGCCACAATTACGTGGTATTCTAAGCATGATAGAACCAATTAATTTTATGTCCTTTTTAAAGTGTTGCTATCAAGCCGGTTGTTACACATATGTAAAGCAACCTTGTGAAAACTGTAAGTGAATCTTATAGTACATAGGATAAGTTAAGTATCAGTTGGCAGGGTTCAGGAAAACAAAATAGACATAAAAGATACAATTTTATCTTAAGATTATGTGGTATGACTCTCAGCTTCAGGGCAGCTGTGTCCACTGTTGAGAGTTCAGATATGTCCTGGGCAGAGTTTAGGGACTCCTAAGAATTCTATTTGCATGAAGTCTAGTAATATTCCTAGAAAATAACTGAAATGGTATTCATTTGGGGGGGATCGGGTATCCTCAGGTCTGTCTGGAAACCTGGAGGGGCTGACGGAATGTATGAAGAGGAAAAGAGGAGAAGGGTGAAAAGTGTGCTGACAGCACATGTATTCCACAAAGGTCGTGGTAAACTAGCTCAGAGAAAACACACTGGAATATATGTATTTGCACGGAGGTTGCAAGGGAGTTTTAAGTATAAAACCAAAGTGCAATTTCCCAGAGGCAGGTCCTGTCGATGCCTGCTCCATTCACTGGCAGCCATGGTAGATATTCCCATACCTGCTGCCAGCTCACTTCAGAGCCTGCATCTCTGTTTGTCTTGGGCTTTCTCCATTGCTGTGGACATGTTCTTGTTATTACGGGTACCTCAGAAATACTGGAGATATAACACCCCAGAAAGTCCCTCAGAAAATGAGAAATGGAAGTCAGTGGATAAATGCCCAAGCTTCCTAGATGCCCAGGGGACAATTTTGAGATGTATTCTACCCAGTATCTTGAACAGGCCCTGATGAGGTCAAGCCTCTGTTCCCTCCATAACCAGCTTAAGTATGCACATTTGTCAGCACTTCTTCCTTATCTCTCTTTCTCTACTCCTTTACTTGTGCTTCCTGGAGTGCTTCACAAATAGACCACCTGCTCCCAAATTTTTGTCCCAGAGTCTGCTTTTGAGGAACCCAAACTGATACTAAACTTAGTATACCAATGGGTTCCAGTGAGCCCACATTTGAACTCCATGAAAAGGCTATAATACAAAGGGGGAAAAACTCTTCTTACTCTGTCAAACTCTCTCCAAAGTTATCATGAAGATTCAAGGTTGGGGAAGCCCGGATGGCTCAGCAAGTCAAGTGCTTGCTTTGCAACCCCAGAGTCCAAGGATTGAGTCCTGGTCCTGGCCCCGGCCTGTGCAGACCCGCAGCCTGAACTGGGGTATGGCCCCCAGTTCAGTTATTGCAGGGCAAGCTTCCCATGTGGGAGGCCCCCAGTTCAGCCCCCAATTCGCAAGACCATGCCTCCCATGCAGGAGACCCTGGCCCAGTTCTCAACCTGCACAATCTCCGACCACCTGTGTGGAACAAAATCATGTCAAAAACTGATGTACAGCTATAGAAACTGCTCTGGGCCCTCCCCATTCTCTCTGTCTCTGTCTTTATCTCTCCATCAAAAACAATAAAATCTTTAAAAAAAAGAAAGAAACAAAGAAAAAAACAAGATTTAAGGTGGTCAGTCATCAACAAAGAAATGCACGCCCGATAGAGCAGTGAGCAAACAGAGTTCTGAACAGTAGTGGGGTCCAACATGGGATGAGAGCAAAAGCAACACTTGCCATCCCATTGGAGTCACAGGTTCCACTTAAAGAAACCAGCTGAGGGGATGCCAGGATGGCTCAGCAGGTTGAGCACTCATGTTGCAGCCCCGGGGTCTGAGGTTGAAATCCCAGCCCTGACCCATGTAGGCCCATATGCTGGACTGGAGTGCGCCCCTAGTTCAGTTCTCTATGGAGCATTCTTCCCATGTGGAAGGCCCCCAGCTCCCAGGGGGCCTGCCTCCCATATAAGAGGCCTCCGGCCCTGATCCTGCCCTGCACAGCCCCATACCCACCTGTGGAATGAAACTTTATTGAAACTAATGATGTACAACTATGGAGACTGCTCTGGGCCCTCTCCCTTCTCTCTGTCTCTGTCTGTCTGTCTGTCTCTCTCTGTTGAAAACAATAAAAATAAATAAGCCTTAAAAAAAAAAAAAAGAAAGAAAGAAACCAGCTGAGGGCTGAGAAGGGAGGAGTAAGAGCAGGGTGACCATCCCACAGGAGGACAGTAGTAAAGGGGATGTCAATGGGGTAGTATTTTTCCTGATGTGTTGCTTAAGTAGTCAACATTTTGAAAGTATAAATAGTAATAGGGAGAAGTATAATCTGACACAGAAATAAAAAAATTCTGTACCTCATTATTGATTAACGCAATTAGGCTGATTTTTTCCATACCTGGCAGGGTTTAGGAAATGAGGTCAGAGCTGAACACAGACTGCGTTACACAGAGACCTAAGGGAGAATGAGAATGAAGAAGTACCAAGTAATGGTCTAAGGAAGAGAAGAGTTGCCGAGAGGATTCTCCAAAGGGAAAACTGTGAATCCAAAGGGAATTCAAAGTTAAGGCAAGGAATAGGTACAGGAGTTAAAGGAAGTTCACACAATAATTAAAACTTGAGAAATATTAAGTTGAGCTATCAAGATATAGGTTAGAAATTCTGGGGAGTTTTTTTGTTTGTTTGTTTTTGAGAAAAATTTTACATTTAGGAATTGTGAAATACTGCTTAATAAAACAGGGATTCAGAAGCCATAAAGAAAATGGTAAGCACATATCACTATATCAAATATAAATAACTATACACCAAAAAAACTCTACAAACATAAGCAAAAAAATTCACCAGGAAATATTTGAATATATAGATAGATTTGAATACAAAATAGATTAAATATTTGAATATAATAGATGTAATATCAGAATGTCATAGATATTTTTGCATAAATATTTAAAATATTTAGATATAGTGATGTAATTGCAGTATAAAATAAAGTTAACATCAATAATATATAAAGACCATCTATAAACTAATAAACAAAAATAATTAACTAATTTATTTTGGGGGTATAAAAATAGGATGAAACAAATCACAGAAGATGTCCTAGAGCTCAACAAATATAACTTTTCTTCCATGATTCTTTATTTCTTCTGTTCTCCTATCAGCATCTTGCTGCTTCTTCAGGGTGGGCTCCAGCCAGATTGTCAGTCATTTGTTTCCACCAAACGACTGAATGATTAATCAGGCCCTGCTTGGAAAGAGGATTTCTTAAAAATTCTATTCTTCCTGGTCCAGCATCAGGGTGAAAGAGCTACAAAACATGAATATCTTTCTACTTCTAAGATTGACAGTTTCAGTTATTTTATTAGCAGAGTTCCTTTTCTCTACCTTACTAAAAGTACTTCTGTTGCCTGCATCCACACACAGTTCTTATGATAAGCTCCTATCTTTTTCCTACCTTACAAAATAAGCTATTTTATCATTCATAAAATATATAGGAGAGGGACTCCCACCCTTTTGCATTAATATCAAAATCCCTATATCACTAAAAATTTCAGTAAATGCATTTTCTCACAGAAAATGCTTAAACCAGACTGGCACATTGTAAGTATTCAAAAAAATGTGATGTGCTATCATGATTACAGTTGTAAAATATTTTAAACCAGTAAATTTAATTATCTGATTTTTTAATGCCTCTATTATTATTGATATCATCATCATTACAATATTCCTGCCTTATCTGAGTTTTGCTTTCTGCTGTTTCAGTTACCTACAATCAACTGTGGCCCCAAAATATATATTAAATGAAAATTTTCCAAAATACTCAATTTGTAAGTTTTAAAAAGCAGTCATTCTGAATAGTGTGATGAAATTTTGTACCATCCCTCTCTTTCCCTCCCAGGATGTGAACCATCCCTTTATCCAGCTTATCCACCTTGTATATAATACCTGCCCATTAGTCACTTTGTATCCCTCTCAATTATCAAATCAGTTATCAGAGAGAGACCACATACATAAAACCTTTATTACAGTATATTGTTGTAATTGTTCTTTTATTATTAGTTATTGTTAATCTCTTATTGTGCCTGACTGATAAATTAAACATTGTCATCAGTATGTACGTATATATAGGCAAAAATGTAGGCTATATAGGATCAGTTACTATCTATAGTTTAGGGTATCCACTGGTAATCTTGGAACATATCTCCCTCAGATAATGAGGGACCACTATATTAATCTACTTGATATGACAGAGACAGATAGGGATGTGTGTTAAAATCTGCCATTATGACTGTGGTTTTATCTTCCTTGAATTTTTAATATCTTTGCTTGTTCTTATTTAATGCATTTTATTTAATGATTCAAAATTCATGGCTATGATATTGTCATTGTGGAAATTTAGTATTTTTGTCAATATATTTTTTTAAATCCTGTCATATTATGAATTCTGCATGGTGTTTTCTAACATTACTATCAACAACCCATTATCTTCTTGGCATTTGGCCTGGAATACCTTCTACTTGTTCTTTTGTTGGTTTAGCTTTCCAATTTCTAAGGAATTAAGTAGTTTTAATAGTGTCTACACAGTCTCTGTAAATATTTGCAAATCCAAATAGTGAAACAAAACTGGTCTCCCTTTTTGAGAATGAGCATGTAAAGAAAACTATCATATTTTTCTGTATGGAAGATAGTACTTTTGTCTAAAGTTGTTAGACCATAAAATGGGAGTCATCTTATACGTGAGAGAAACCTGTGTATTGATTTCTTAATGTTGGGTTAGAAAAGTAGAGGTCATCTTCTACATGGGGTATCTTATACATGGAAAAATACAGTACTTTTTTTTTTTTAAAGATTTATTTATTGTTTGTTTGTTTTTTTTGATAGAGAGAGAGAGAGATACAGAGTCAGAGACAGAGAGAAGGGGGAGGGCCCAGAACAGTCTCCATAGTTGCACTTCATTGGTTTTTCCACATAGTTTCACTCCACAGGTGGGCGGGGCTGCACAGAGCAGGAGGAACTGGGCTGGGGTCTCGCCCCGGTGAGAACTGAACTGGGGGCACTCCCCAGTTCAGCATGTGGGTCTGCATGGGCCAGGGCCGGGATTCGATCCTCAGTCCCCGGGGCTGCAAAGTGAGCGCCTAACCCACTGAACCATCCCAGCTTTCCCAGTACCTTTTTTTTTTATTGGACTGGGGATTCGAGTGGTCATAAAGGGCATGAATGTGCTGGTGGGAATGCAAGGAGCTCTCTGCTTTGCTGAAAGTAGTATTTGTAGTGGTTGGAATTGTGGGCAGTCATTTAACAGTTATGTGATCTTGGGCAGGATCCTCTACCTCTCAGTATCTGAGGTCTAACTCATCTGTAAAATGAAGATAATATTAATATATACTTTCTAGGACAGAGGTGAGTAGGTTAATGCACAGAAATCACATAGACTCGAACATTGTAAGTATTCAAAAAATGTAATATCAGGATTCCTAATGTTACTCATTTTACAATATTTGCTCTATCCAACTGTTTCCTACTTTTTCTTAGCTCTGGAGCCTGCCCACACATATTTAGGGGTATCCATGACAGGTTAGAGCTGTAGTGGTCAGTAGGAACATGATCTCATAAAATTGTCTTTGCCATTTTTTTTTAAGTTTTAACTCAGCAGAAAATGTTGTGTTGTCATGATAATTATTTTTCAAATATAAAAAAATATACGCAAACAGATTGCCTCAGTCCTCCTTGAGCCTCCCCTCCTAAGGCAAGTTCTGTAACCAGCTTCTTATGTAGCTTTCCTAAAGCCTTCTATAAATATTTAAAAAATAAGAAAGAAATCAAGGAATAAAAACCATGACTTGCAGTGCTCCAGCTTTACATACTGTTATGTATTTAATAATACCTCTTGCATATGGTATAGATATTTTTCCTATCATAAATTTACATACTTTATTGAACCAGCAGTCTATCGATAGAAATGTAAGGTATTCCCTTGTTTATCATTTTATTTGTAAAAAGAATAGTTACAAGTGAATATCCTTGTACATATAGATATAGTTTCTGGATAGTAAAATTACAGGTCAAGACGATGAGCACTTTTAAATTTGATAAATGTTGCCAAATTTCCCTCCATGCAGGTCACCAACTTACATTATTATCACCAATAGTGTGTAAAGGTAAAAAACTGTTTTCCACACACACATACACTCAAAACATATTAGCAAACCTTTTATCTTTGCCAGTCGTATAGCTTGAAACAAGATTTCATTACAGTTGAAATTTACTTGTCTTTCATTAAAAAAGATTGCGCGTGTCTCTGTTCAACACCATTATCTGAGATCATGTAGGAGATTGCATCAGTCCCTGCTGAGCTGTAGGTTTTGGAGTTCCATGGTTGGCAACCTTAAACTTAATTTTTCCCTGATAATCAAGAAATATTTTAAAAGGTAAGACTGCAGGTTTCTTTAGCTTAATATTTTTGTTTCTTTTATTTCATACTTTTTTTTTACCAAATCAATAACATTTCTTAATTGCAGTGGCCACAAAAGGCTCAGGGAGTCATTTACACTTCTATAAATATTCTTTTCTGTTAAAATATACTAAGAAAATGTGAAGAAATCTGTTTCTGCTTGCCTACAGCAATTTAAAGACCAATGATGAATGGTTAGCTGTGAGAGCAAGGCTCCCAAAGCAGAGGAAATAGGGTGATTAGGTTCTGTATTTTAAATTAGGGCTGTGTACTCTGAATAAATAAGCAATCAGGTACCCATTTATGCAGAAGTAAGAGGCGTTAAAGATTAATCCATTAATTACCAGAAAATCAAGCATACAAATGCAACTTTTCCAAAGAATAAAACTTTCTTTAAAGAAAATAATGACACTTAAGTCATAGTATTTTTCATGTTATTTTTTTTTCCTACTCAAGGCTAAGTATAAATAAACAAACAATTATTTACTCATAGAAAGGACAATGCATTTTCAGTTTGAAAAACTGAGTTATGAAATGCCAAGAAATCTAAATATGGTTATTCACATGAATCATTTCTTAGTGAAATGAGTAGCCCTCATAGGAGTTGATATTCATGAGTTGAAATTTCTATTTATAATCTAAGCCTCACATAGATTTCTAAATGCTCTTCTGTCATGTTCCATTACTCAGTTATGGAATAAACAATGATAATACCTGAATCAATGAGTTGTGCTGGACAATCTCATTGCTACATTAAACTGGTAAGAAGTACATTTCCCCTATTGTTTTCTGTTTTCTACAGTCATGCCCCTTTCACTACTAAACAGATTCTAGTTTGATCTAATTTTTCCATAATGATTGATCCTAACCTTTCACAGAAATTTCTACAGAAATTAAGAAGAATTAAACACTTTTGAGCATGTATCTAAAGATTGCAGTGCTGGATAAATTTTATTAGTAAAGAGAGTGAATAGTTTGACTATCATATTTACATATGACAAAATGGATATTAACTGTTAAAAATAATGTTATGCTATATCAATTAAACCTAACAAAGAAACAAGTTAATCAATAGATATAGCAGCATTGGTCTAGGATATATGGGGCTAGTCTCTACAGAAAAATCTCTAATCACCTTTCTCTTCTTACTCTTAACAGTTTTGACCTAATACAATTTTACCTATAATTAGCCAGCCTTTTCCCCTGAGCAATAATAAACACTGGTGTATTATATTATAGAAATTACTTGAGGAAGCATCTGTCCAATACCTTCATTTACTTACGAAAACAGCCTTTGTCCTTCATAAACACGGGTATCTGATGAGCCTATTTGTTTAACAAAATCCTCTCGCAGAGCTGGCCACACATGCCGGTACCTGACACAAGCAGATCTTGAACTTGGAACCAAGGAAATAATTAAGCAGTCTCTCTGAGAGACTGAGTTTGTGAAGTGTAAAGCTAAGAAGCTATCAGTGGCAAGAGAAGATTAGCAGCAAGAAACCGAAAGACATTCACTTGTGACAAAAGCCAGAGGGTAAGAAAATGCTAAGGGAGCAGATAGTCCGCTTCACTTTCAGACTAAGGGTCAAGAAAGGCTTGTAGGGGAAGCCGGGATGGCTCAGTGCGTTCAGCGCTCACTTTGCAGTGCCAGGGATCAGGGATCGAATCCCAGCCCTGGCCCGTGCGGAACCATATGCTGAGCTGGAAGCTCCCCCAGTTCAGTTCTCTCTCTGTCTCTGTATCTCTCTCTCTCTCTCTCTCTCTCTCTCTCTCTCTCTCTCTCTCTCTCTCTCTCTCTCTCTCTCTGTCAATAAATAAATAAATAAATAAATAAATAAATAAATAAATAAATAAAAGGCTTGTAGAGGCAGTATTGTCTCAGCTGGGCCTTAAGACATGGGTAAGAATTGAACACTCATGCTTTATGTATGCCAAGAGGTATTCTAGTGCAATTTTGGAAAATTCACTATTTTTTTCCCTTCTGAGGGTCCTCTTTTCCACACCAGAAGATAATCACTTAAATACTGTGTATCAATGTGTGTGTTTGTGTACATATGTAAAAATTTTGAGGGAAAACCGGGATGGCTCAGTGGGTTAAGTACTCACTTTGCAGCCCCAGGGACCGAGGATCGAATCCCAGCCCCAGCCGATGCGAACCCATATGCTGAACTGTGGAGTGCCCCCAGTTCTGTTCTCACCGGGGTGAAGACCCTGGCCCAGTTCCTGCCCTGTGCAGCCCCTTGCCCACCTGTGGAATGAAACTATGTGGAAAAATCAATGATGTGCAACTATGGAGACTGTTCAGGGCCCTCCCCCTTCTCTCTGTCTTCATCTCTGTATCTCTCTCTCTGTCAAAAAAAACAAAACAAAAAAATAATTTTGAGCAAAGTTATATTATTATTATTTTAAAAGATTTATTTATTGTTTTTGACAGAGAGAGAATGATAAACACATATTTTTGTGCTTTGTTGCCTAGTAACTTATTATTAATCAATTATTAAACTATTCTCCCAACTATTACTTTAATACCTTCCCAATTAATTCAAACATGTTACACATTCAAATATATTTTCTAGAAATAAGTTTCTCCTAGAGTATGCTGCTATGCTTCAATAAAAATGAATTATTCTTTTGAACTTTTACCAGGAGATACTTTTTGTTTCTGTCTTATGCTGGATGTTTTTTCTGGATTCCATGTTTTCTGATTCTTGGTTTATTCCCTTATTTTAGGCATAAACTTCACTAATGTCTCTAGAAAGAAAACACTGATGCAAAAATTTTCAGACCTTATATCTTTTTGAAATATATTTAATCTATTTCTAAACTTGATTGGTACTTTGACTAGAAATAGATTCTAGATTCAAAATTAATTCCCATCAGAATTTTTTGAAAGTAGTTTTTAGCTTTTCCTCTTTATGTTTAGTATAAAATTTCAAAACTGTGTGTCTGGGTATAAGGCTTTTAATAATATTCCTTATATTGGGCACAGCATACATTTTAAAGTCTAGAAACTCATAATTTTCAGCGCTAAGAATTTCATTTAATTATTTCTTCTTTGATCATTTCTCACTATTACTAAATCCCAAAACTTCTTAGATGCTGAACTTTCTGTATTATACCTCTAATTTTATCTTTTATTCCTTTTTCTTTTTCTTTCTTTTTTTTGCATCTTCTTTCTTTTTGTTATACTTTCTGGAAGAAATTTTCAATGTTTCCAACTTTCCTACTATGTATTTTATTTATTTCATAATTTTTGTGTTGTTTTTTTTAATTTCCAAGACCTATATTTTCTTTTACAAAAGTGTTTGTTTCATTTTATTGGCTTTCTGGTTTTATTTTATGGACAAAATATTTTTTTAATCTCTGAGCATTTTGAGAATAGTTGGATTTAATCATTGTTGTTTCCTCCTTGTTCCATAGTAACCCTTCCTTCCAAGTTACTTCGTTTTTATTTTATATTTTATTTTAATTTAATTTTAGTTCTTTATTTTGGTTCATGCCTTTACCATTGGAGTTTTTCTCAAACACTTGGTGATCTTTGACTGCCCAAATCTTTGGGCCATAATCTATTGATTTGCAAGTCAGCATGTGGTAGAGGCAGATGAGCATTGAACATGGGTTCTTTTTAGTGTTGTCTGCCTAAATTAATCCACTAGGAGTATTCAGTGTCTCTACCTGTGGGACCAACAGAGTCAGTCTCTTCAATTCCTATTTCAGGATAGAATTTTAACAGCCAGACGTGGAGAGTCAAGATCAAATATATAAATCTTCATTTTGTCCTTCTGTTTATAGTGGTGAATTCTGTTCTAAATGTGCCTTAGAATAGAAACAATACAGAGACCTTCTATAGAGAACAAACCATCCAGCATTGGGGAGAAACAGTGACCAGCTAGCGGCACAGAGTAGAGACCAAGACTAAGTTTCTTACAAGATTTTCTAACAAAACTTGTTTTCAGCCCACTTTTCTCTTCACTTCCTGCACTGCCCAGATCAGCAGTTCCCCGGTCTTGTGGGGTCCTGTGGTGTCAATCATTTTGCTCCTTTGCTTTATTGTCTGTATGATTAGAACTCAGCATTTGGGCATCTGCCAAATCAGTTATGCCACTTCCATTTGTTCTTTAGCTTCCAACATTTTATTACAGGCATCTCCTCTTCCATACTTTCTGCCCCTGTTTATTTATAACCTTGAAAAATACCTTTAATGGCCTTCTACTGCAGTTTCCGGAAGAAGCAGAGACTAATACATGTTCTACTCACTGTGTTAAACTTACTACTTACATTTTATAGTATATATTTATTTTTAAAGATTTAAGGGAAAGCCGGGATGGCTTAGCGGGTTAAGTGCTTGCTTTGAAGCCCCGAGGACCAAGGATCGAAACCCGGCTCCGGCCCAGGCGGACCCACATGCTGAACTGAGGTGTGCTTCCTGAATGTGGTGAGGCCCCCAGTTCAGTTAAAAAAAATAAAAATAAAAAAAAATAATTAAAAATAAATAAATAAATAAATAAATACACAGTACTATTGGTTTTGGGGAAGCCAGGATGGCTCAGTGGGTTAAGCGCTCACTTTGCAGCACTGGGGACTGAGGATCAAATCCCCGCCCCGGCCCGTGCGGACCCATGTGCTGAACTGGGGGAACTCCCCAGTTCAGTTCTCTCTCTGTCTCTGTATCTCTTTCTTTCTCTCTTTCTCTCTCTCTGTCAAAAACAATTTTTTAAAAAAGTAACACCTTACATTAAAAAAAAAAAAATTTTAAATATTGAGGCTAAGTTAGCCATGTCTGATTATTCATTACACTCTCCAAAAACTAGATTTTCTAATAATAGACTTGGAATCTTTTATTATTATTATTATTAAATATAAATGGATAGCAGGCATTATGAATACACTTTGAAGTAATTTTGATAAGATATTTAACTTGGCCTCAGTTTTGGAGGTAAACTAAGTTTGAAATACATGCTCTAATAAATATTAATTATTTGCATCCTAACTTTGGATTCAAAGTGTACTAAAGGTTTTCTTTCTGCTTTGGAATAAATGAAATAAGACTCCAATTAATAAAACAAAAACTTGAACATCCATAAAATCTGAACATCTACCATTCACAAGTTCTCATTGTATTTAGTCTGTCTGAGACACTTAAATTATAAAGACCCGCAGCTTCCCATTAATTATTATTAAGAAGTTTAAATTTTGGAGAGAAATGTAGGCAATTCTCCTTATAACTATAAAGTATGCCATCAATCTCAAACTATAGTTTCTTTCTTGACATATTAAATTTGAGGAAATTTTAGAACAAGTTTTAGAATCTTCTTATTTGACAAAAATTTCCATAGTTGCTTTTCTTCCAACCAAAGGGAAAAGGAGATACTTAGAGGTCTGTGAATATTTACCAGACTATAAATCTTCACGAAATGTTTCAGACATCAAAAAAGCAGCTTTCCCATGTTACTGTTTCCACGCCGTGCAAGCAGAGACCTCTTACAAAATACAGGGATTTTCTCAAAATCTCCCATCAGTTGGTACTAGATTATATTGACTATATGTACAACAGTAAACATAAAGATTTAGAACAGTGCAAACCAATACTGATAGAGGTAAAAGGCAATTTCTAGGAAACATTCTCACTTGCCAAGCTTGAGATAAGCAAACATTCTTCCAGATTGTCTTAACAAAAACAGATAATATGTGCTAGAATCTGCTCAGCTACAGTCACCCTTCAAAAACTATTCCCTTTATCACCTAAGGACACACAAAAACTTTTTGGGAAGAAATGAGTTTGCACAATTTGAAATCAGAATCCAAGGTCATCTTGATATTTAAGTAAATGACTAGTCTCAGGATTTCCCAAGATACTCTCAGGAGCATTATACCACTATGATTCTGGAATCAGAGAGACTTGAGTTCAAATCCTATTATCTATTACTTGTATATATTTGTGAAAGTCAGGTAGCCTTTTGTGTGTAAAATGGGGAAGGAATACTAGTTAGAATTCTTTTAATAGTAAATGCCAGATACTCTACTAAAATTGGCTGAAGTAATAAAATCATAAATAAACTGTCTAACATAATTTATTGGCTCTGATTTCCTCTGTGTTGGCTTCATTTACAGGAACATTCTTCCCATGGAGTAACAAAAATGGCTTCTTGTTTTTTCAAATGTACATATCCAAATAAAATGCTTCCCCCAAGAGCCACATGAATCTCCAATATGAATTTTTTTTTATTGTTAAATTTAATGGGGTGACATTGGTTGGTAACAATTAGATAGTTTCCCGATGTACAACTCCACATCACATCACCCATGCATCGCATTATGTGCCCAGCTCCCAGAATCAGGTCCCCCTCCACCACCATATATCTGGTGCCCACTCCC